>JABASD010005403.1:0-12498 GCA_019776165.1 Pogonognathellus flavescens | reverse complement strand
AATTATGATAAAGTATTCGACATGCTAATGCTAAAGAAAAGATCAACTCTTTCGTGACCTTCGCCTTTTAAAATAAATGCTGTGTTACTGAAGCTCCAAATCCATATTCAATGCATTCTACATACTGCATTGCCAATTCCACTTATGTTGAGTGAGAGTGAAGCCCGGCAACATTTTACTAATTGAGAGAAGAGAGAGCTACAGTGTTAGAATATTTCTAAAAATGAAGATTGGTGCTTTTTATTTGTAATTAAATAGAATAAATTCATAATGTGCTGTACTATTTTTGTACTCAAGTGTTCATCAAGTGAAAGCAAAGGCGTAACTACATATGGGCTCACCGGGCTTGAGCCCCTCCCCCAAATTCCGATAAAAAGGGGTTGTCAGACAAAATTTGCTGTTAAAATATTCTAAATGATGAGGAATAAAAACAACTCGAACTCTGAGTGTAGATATTACTTACTTTAAAAAAATCTCGATTACAGAATTAAAATTTATCACTATGGTTGTTTATAAACATTGTTTTATTTGTTTTCAGGGTGACAATTTTCCTGAAGATTGTAAAGCTTGGTGTGATGGCATAAAAGCATTCACGACTACACAAAAATGTCCTACAGTTTCTGGATAATATGATTCGTGGGTATTTTATCTATAACAATATAATGGTCATGCAACTAACTTTTCTGTTGCTGTTTGACATATTTGATTCATCTTTAATCAAATTCTGTTCTCAATTTAATAATAATTTGTCATAAATTCTGTTTAAATTTAACACACTTTTCTTACTTATTACAACACGATAATTTGCCTACGAATTTGTAAGATTTTATGTGTAATATAATTTACTTATAAGTAATAACTACTTAATCGCTAATATTTAATAAAGCATTCATCGAGATTGACTATACACTTTATATTTGTTTGAGTAATCTTACATATCACATATCAGTATGTACTTTAGTACAGTGCGTTTCATATTAGTTGTCCTATAGTTGTGAATTGTGACAAGGAAAACGTTTACAGTGACATCAGCATTTTGTGACAAACAATATGTTAGTAGCAGTATAATTCTGCTAATGCATGTAAATATTTAAAAACAAATTGTCGTTTCTTGTAATACAAAACAATGGTTCTGCTCAAATTCATAAGTTGGCCGATTTCATTGTCAATATTAATGGAATTCAAATAGCAGTAATTAGAATGCATGGTAAATTTGATTCGGTATCAACACAGTGATTCTTCTTAAATATAAAGCATTTTCATATGTGCACAATCGTAGCTCAGATGATAAGTGCTTATTCTGCTTATGAGTTAAAAAATAATAGGATGCAAAAACCACGGATATCACTCCCTGTTGTGGGGTGCGGTACACCAAAGTTAAAACTGACCGAATTTTTATAAAGTAAACGTGGTAATAGAAATTCATGATTTTATGCATGTGTGCTTAAGACACTGAGATCTTGAAACCAGCTAAATCGAACAATACGCTCTATGTTACACATGGTAGTTATTGGCATAACAGTTCTGTCTAATTCTGTTAGTTGTAAATTCCCTTGCGGAAAAAAATCAAATACTAACATAAATTTTTAACACCAAATAAAAACATTTGTAACGGTATAACGGAGTAAAGAAGTTAACTTTGAACCCCTACAACTGCTTTATTGTGACTTCTGAAGTTTCTGTTTTCAGTTAGGTATACAATTGTCGTCATCCTAAAAATTTACATTCTATAATGACGATACTACTTGTAGCCACTTGTTAATTGGTTGCGCATTTACATGCACAAAAGTGCGACCAACATGCAAATCGCAGCATCATAGCAATCAAAGACATTTTTGTACTTCACAACCTTCAAAAGACCGTAGCGCATTCCGAAGGGATGCAAACTCAAAATTTGCTTGTGATTTTTCCGGGGCTGTGTGAATGATTTGCGAATACTCCACAATGCTTCATTTGAATTTGATAAGCTGCTAGCAGCTCCCATCAGAAATAGTGTAATAATGACACTCCCTATGAGGAATAGTGCAGATTGTATCATAATATTTAATGAAAGGGAAATATTCTCCATAGATTGAGGTCGAATGCATCCGTATAGTGTGAAAACCATTATGTATGTGCACATACAAGTTAGGGCGGGTAAAATGAGTATCAAAATGCTGTCAGAAAAATATTCGTTCAGAATGTGAAGGCGTTCGAAAATTTTCATTTTCAATTTTGGAGTCATATTGTTGCTACAAAAACAAGAAACACATACTGAGAATCAATGTGCGTAATTTTAGAAAGCGACTGTTTTACGTACAGTGTCTCATTCTACTAATTTATATTTTACATTAATAAAATAACTTTCCTAATGTAATTGTAATTTGTAAATAAAGTGGAAACTTACAAAGTCTTGATCATTGAAAGTCGAGTTGAAGTTCGGAAAATGTAGAAAAACATATAGGTGAAAAGAAAAGATCCTCTTGAAACTGCAGAAAGCGAAGAAAACGTCAGTTGAGCCAAGTGTAGAGCAAACACGACTATTTGAATAAAATTTTCTCCTTGGACCCAAACAGCAAGATAAGTTGCCCGGGCTCTTAAAATAATTCCAATCAAAGTCAAACATAATATCGACGATGGTCCATAAAAGGGAATAAACCATTTCAAAAGAAGAAATTCGATTTTTCCGTAACTTTGATTCTTGGAATCCATTTCAATGCCATCTGTAAGATTAAAATTAATATAGGTTTTATCATTTTTATTAGCTTATTTATTAGTTCGTTATTTCAAACTGCTTGGGTGACAAACGATTTTAATGTTTCAATATTTCCGTTTTACCGTAGATGCCTTTTTCGGTCGTCAATTGATTAAAAGCCAAGACGATTTCGGATTTTTTCAAATCGACGTTCATGCTCACAATGCTTGCTCCACTGTGAAATAAAAGCATGAAGTGTGTGTACATGCTTTCGAAAATATGTAATTCTGTGTTATCCTTTTGTTGGATGACGAACACAAATATTTCGTAACAGAACATCATCATATGAAACATGGTCGACTTGCTTAGAATTTTCTCTGAATTTCCTGGAATCAGTTGCAGCACTTTATCATTTGGATTCCAATTAAACGGGATAAATCCAGAATGTGATATAATATTTATGTACTGGCCAAAGTATTCGCATGGACACTCAAATGTCCATTTTTTCATTTCAGAAACCTGATTGCAAATTTTTCGAATCGAGAAACAATTTCCTGTGTGAATTTTGAATTTCATTATGTCAGGATATTTTATTTTTATTGATTTCCTATTAAAATCTGACAGAGGATTGAAGCTTCTTGAAATTCTCTAACTCACTAGAAACACATTTGTGTGAAACAAAGTCTTAGACTATTTAAAAAAAAGTTTCCTTAAGATAAATACACTAAAAACATATTTTGTGATGCGAAATTCCGTTTTACGCAATTACTATTTAATTTGTATTTTAATCTGTGTGCATTGAAGAAAGCCAATCCAATGTAATACTACAAACTATAACTGAAAATAAAACTACAAAATTAACAAGTGAATAATAACAGAAAGTATATACTAGAGTTACTATTATGATTTGCTGTGGTTTGCTTGTGAATGATGTGGTGAACTTTTGTCCATTTTTGTACACGTCAAATACCAATTCGGGAGAAAACAGAAATGTGAAAAAATTGAACTCTTGATCGTTGCATTTCTCCAATTTATAGATTTAGCGATTGGACGAGTGAGTTATACTGAAAATTGCATTTGCCCATTACAAGAAATTATACATTTGTGTACAATTGGATTTTACTTACTATACTCTATGCCAAAGCCCAAAACTACTAATGATATCCGTTGACAGACAAGAGTAGTAATTAAGTTTGCATTTACCATAATAGATATATAACCAGACCAGTAGCTTCCTGGTTTAAGGATAAACCAGAAAAACCCCTAATTGATGTTTTTCTACGTTAATCGCGGTGAGTTTTTACAAAGTAATAATATGTGGTAATAACCCTTTATTATTCTACTCATCAAGGATCAGTTTTAACATTCCCTAAAACTCAAATTTTATGTCTGAAGGATTATTTCTTTGTAAATGCTACTTAATTTGAATGGACACGTGCAATATCCGGAAGACGGATATTCTCGATATTTTTCTCAATTCCAGGTTTCCTCTTATTCCCCGCAGCAGTTAATTAAGCCGATTACCGGTAAGGAATACAGAATAAAAAGAATATTTGATGGAAATGGAAAATAAGAATATTCTGGATGACGTACTGATACCGTTGATATTTGTGTGCGGTGTGTTTTTCTACTGTTTGCTTTACTCATTACAGAATGAGGAAGGTACAAAATCTTATAACCAAATATTATATATATCACACACATCATTTCGGATTGATTTAATTAGCAAATCAGGAAATTCAATCGTAATATTCAGAATTAATACAAATTATCAATTATGAATGCTCTTCGTATGTACTCAAGAAGATTGTACTTGAGAGGGGGGGCACGTGCCCCTTTCATCAATCAGCACTAATAATGCATATGTGGATATTCAGAGAATCTAACATACATCGGTTAACAGCAATCAATGAACATACTTCAAACTTTCTCCTTTATTATTTTCATGATGAAAGCATTCTAGACACTTAAGGGGTACAACGATTTATCCCATTTTCAAACTTAGCCCCACATGGTAATTTCCGGATTAGCATGTGTACATTTACCTTTGATCGAAATATCTCATCGCATTTTCAAAGTCCTTAAATAAATTATCAGTACGTTACTCAGAAAATGGTATTTATTTAGTAAATTAAGCCGTTTAATTCCAATCGTTTCATATGTGGTAATATAATATAGCCGCTATTTGATTAACCTAAATATACACCTAGGTATATTTTTTCACTGTATGTATTCTTGCACTACAGCAAAAATCCTAACATTGACGATCCTATCGTTGTAATGATTATTAAATGGATTGACGTAAGGCTGTGAAGAAATTAAAGTAATAATAAATATACGACTTATACAATTATATGGATTGACAATGTTCAACTTCACATACATGTTACATTACTTAAGCCTTTAAACATTTCCTGCAGTATGCCGGATTGATTCAACATGATAATTTATTTGCTATTGATTCTTTTATTATTTTAATTATGTTTGATGTAGAAATCAATATTTATAGCAGTATTACTAGATAGGTCCTGATATTTTGTTAGTCAATAATATTAATAATATATTAAAATAGGTATTAGAATAAAATTTAGAGATTACAAAATAAATACATTTTAACAATTTTATTAAGTACAATGAACATCTTCAATTCCATAAACTACATTACTTTGCCATTTCAAAGGTACTGAGCCACTCCATACTGGCAAGCCTTTCATTTACATAAACTTTTCTATTGTCAACATTGTGAATAATAAAAATGGTAAGGATGTTGTTTTTTATCCGTAATTTTTGCGATTTTCATTTATCCAGTCAACATATTGGTACATTGCCAGGTAGAAGGGTCTGAAAAAGCAATACAAATAAAATTAAATATTTACTGCAATTACCTTAAACGATTTCTTCCACTTATTATTTCATATTAAAAAGTTGACGTCAATACTAACTAATTAAAAAAAATTGTTGCAAACGTCATAATTACCTTTCATGAGCATCAAACCAAAGTTTATTCTAGAAGAATGACAAAATATGAATTAAAATTGCACCCAAATTGTAAACACAACTTTATTCTAAACTCCTGCATTGTAAAATATGAATTGCCTATTAAGATAAACAACTTACACTTATTATGCTCATTCCCACTTGCACAGTTTGCGAATTAGAATTGACAGTTAATGGTTCTCCATGGGCGGTAAATATATTTTTATTATATGTGACATTTTCTCCTCCTGCACACAATGTTTCTATACGGAAAAAACGAAATAATTAGTTTTTGTCTTTTCATTATCGAGTAAACTTGATTTCATAGATGGAAATAAAAATTATTACCGTCAGTGACTGGCAATTCATAGGTTGTGCTATTGCACTCTTCTTTGCTCCAGATATTACTTCTGTATGTATTCAACTGCTGTTTTTCATGTCCGTCCTTGAATTTTAAAATGTAAAAATTAATATTATTTTTTCCCACCGCTCTTATTTTTCTAATTTTAAATTTTGCATAAAAATGTTAATATCATACCCAAAAAATGTTGCTTGCTGTTAAATCTGTTTCCATGCCCTCATAAGAAGACCGGAATTTTGGTAGGCACACCGGTTGAATATATTTACTGAACGTTACAGGTCTACTCAATTTTATTAAAGCAATGTCACCATTCTATTAAAAATAAAATGAACTTGTCATTATTTAGCTTTTCATTAAATTACTACAGTATGAGGTAATTTCAAATATATTTCCAAAAACTAATAATATTGTATTTATTGAGCATACAAAGCTATCCAGTGTCGAATTTTCATGAGGTATAACATAAGATATGTTCCTGTCCTCATAAGAAGGACCGTCTGCAGTGGAAGATAACTTATAATCCCCCAGTCGTACTGTAACTCGTCGTAAGACTTCCGCGGTCATTTCACCTGTGCAATTCGGCTCTTTGTTAGAGTGGCAATCACCTCTTCTATAGCACGTGAATAAAAACAAACAGGAATATGATAATAAATAATAAAAATATAGTTTTTACTACCTACCAACCCAAGTAAAGATTCCACAATTTCTTTACCTTGTCACACAGTGAGCCGCTGTGATTACAAACTGGCTATCCAGGAGTCTGAAAAAATCAACACATAACAAATCAGATTTATTTGCAGAGGTATAAAGAAGTATCGCATAGTAGAAAAGTGACACAGGACTATAAAATACGTGTACATGTTTGAAATCATTAAATTCTTTAAACCGTTTGTTGGAAATTTTGTCAATTTTTCGCCTTTGAGCTCCAATCCAATTACAATATCATAGATACGCCGTTGAATCAAAATACCTAACTTATCATAATATAAATATTACCCCATGTGAGAGCTACCCAGGTTAATCCATATTCGTATAGATGCATCACATAATTGTTTTGTAACTAACGTCATATTTTTTAAATTATTCTTGATAAGAAAAAATTGCAACTTACGATCCCACACAAAATGGTCTTCCCAAATGTAAAGTGACCTACGGATTATTAAAATATAAATATAGACGGTACAGTCTACAATCGTTTGTAAAGTAATTCTATAACTTAGAGAATAATTAGTTCAAATCAAGTTATTACTTACAATCCAAGGGAACTCTCCTTTTTCTGCTTCTCTATATATTTAGATAAGTATTGCAATGATAAATACAATATAATAGGGGTGATAGCAATTATACCAGCAAAATTAGTATGGTAATTTTAAATAATGTTGTACTATAAAATATGAGAAAATGTTGGTTCACAAACCTGACAACATTTTTCTCAGTCGAAGCTCCATTTTTCTTAATTTGTATAATTCCACAATTTTCCTTTGTAGAATACCCCGTCTTTCTCTGTGATCCAAATGTCACTTCGTCGTCTCTGACTGCACAAATCCAAATAAGTCAAAATCATATTTCTAAAACCAATTTTGAGTATTGGTGTCTTAATTAATGATTACATTATGTATATCATTTACTATAACCCAATACATAAAAATCCGTTGTCATTATATAGTTACATTTTCGGAAATTAGTATTTTAATATTTTGGAAAACTTAAAATATTTGTGCACAAAACCCCTTATCACTTCACACGGTGAACTGGTTGAAATACAGACACTAAAATTTACTTATCGAAAAATACAAAATTTAAGCAACAACTAACCTTTAATTACTTTCGGGTTTTTCTTATCGTGATTGTGAGCTGTTGATAGCGTTACACACACCACAAGAAGAAATCCCCACACAAATAATTTCATTTTATTGACTTGAATAAATTAACAATTAGTTACTCAATGAAAATACAGCTGAAAACTAAAGATGAAAGAAGAATTCCTTCTCTATTTATACCAGAAAGTTTATATGGACATATAATATGTTAATTTTCTGTTATCACGCATCATTGAATGTCACAAGGTTGTGTATTGCTTTGGTATGTGTGTATGGATAGTATAAAATTGTGTACTCGCAGGCAGGTATCACATAAATAGGCAGATGTCATAATATAACCATAACAAAGCACTGAAAGAACGTAGAAGAAATTCTGCTAAAGCATAGTACTTTACATGGAAATCTATAAGGACTGACGTAGATTGGCAATACTCAGAAAATAAGCATAAAAAAGGATTCTCAAAGTATTTCGCATACCCACAATGAATAAATATTTAAATGCAACATTAATATTCGTGGACAGCAACACATTCCATGGCCACTGAAACTTGTATGACGGGTGTTTTCGTAGAAATAATACAATAACAAATCAATGTACTGTTCATAGTATCATGTTTTCATGTTGTACTAGTTGTGAGATGCATAACAAGTACAGCGTTATAATCTGAACAGGTTTAATGGGCATTCACCTTCAGATATTTCAGTCTCTTTATTGCCGCATGTTCAATTTAATCTTGCTTGTAGCTAAGCTTTAATAAATATGTATGCGATTTAGCATTTGCTAAAATTATAGCCTAATTTTAATCTTTATTACACAACACAAAGAAGTCCATACTAATAATGACAAAATGGTACATTGTAATTTAATTTGCAATGTATTGATTTCCTTCCCAATTCATATTTAATATTAATGAAGCTTGCAACGGTTTTTGAATTTTTCCAGCGCTGGTGGAAATACCTCGCGATCGTGCGATCCAGAATACCGAAAAAATTTCTGCGCAGATGAAAATGTCCTTTTTGAAATACAGGCAAAAATTTAAAAAAATTGCGAAAAAGATAGCTTTCAAATTTTTGCCAATGCATCTTGTGACGTGACCAATAAATCGGGAAATTTTTCTAGGATAAACGGAAGAAAAAGTTTTTTCCACCAGCGACTTCCAGCTTGATGAAGTTTCGATTGCAATAAATCCGTGATGACATTTCTATGGCAGATTCGGAGCATTCTGATTGCAGTGACTAACATTTCGCATAACTTCATTCATTTAACTTGATTCCGGAAAAATGCGTTGTTTGATCAAATTCGTTCGAAGGCCGTAAATTTTGGCCTTTGAGCCCCCCTTTAGATGACACCATTGAAAAATCGTAGATATAATATACCCCTGTCAGAACAAATCGAGGAAAGGCTTTCAAAATATTCGAGTAAACGCCTTTTTTAGTATCGTAGAAAGACTATGGGCCAACAAACAAGGGCGTAGCCAGGATTTTTTATTGGACGGGGGCACACAATGAATTTAGTGCAAAACAGTCTCATATTGACGCGTAAGGCCAAAAATTAGAGCAAATTTAGGGTAAAATAACCAATAAATACACTAAATTTGCCTGTATCGTGAAAATTTCAGCGATTTTTTGCCAATTTTTAGACATTTTTTGCCTTTGTCCCGGAATTGAGGGGGGGGGGGGGTGGGGGGGGGGGGGCATGTGCTCCCCTCTCGGTACGCCCTTGCCAACCAAATAGCAATATGGAAAATTTGAAATTGCTCCAAGGCCTATTATTCCATCGCCCTGTATTTCAATTTTTTACGCTCGTTATTTTTTTGCAAAAATTATCATTATTTTCAGCATTATAATGATATTATAATTATTATCCCAGTCCAGCAGTCAAACTGTCAAAGGTCAAACCTAAATTTCGTGGTCTCACTGTGCCCATGGTTTTACACAGACTGAGTAAAGAACGAAATGTGCTATCATTGGCAAAATGCGCACGATACTTGAATACTGCGATATTTTATTCTATTTTTGTAGTTGCTGGATTGTTTAGTGTTTAGCTACTCATTTCTGAAAACATTCATTTTATAACTTAATTTATACAAACATAAGAATGGAACATGTGTATTTAGGACGTTGGCTACGCTAATAATTACTATTAGTTACTTAAATAATATTTATTCGACATATATACAAATTATGAACTGCGAAACACAATTTGAAGATTCTTACCACACCGGTTGCCGGTTTTCATTTTGGCTTCCAACTTCAGTAAGATGTAAAGTGTAAGGTGATTATTGTTTCAAATTTCTCAACAAAACAAAACCAAATAGAATACTGACTACATAAAATGAGTCAATAGACAATGGATAGAATTATTTGTCACCTACTATCGAATTTGACACTTTTTTATTATGCTTATGGCAATTATGAATTGACGTTGAGTATAATTTGAAAAATTAATTATCTGTAATAGTTATACGGATTTTGCATTTACAGATTCGGAGACACCAGCCATCCTAAAGCTAGACAAGAAGTACCAGACCTGTGACATTTAATCAAAACATTGAGGATTCATAACAATAATTGGATAATAATTTACGCTACACATTCCACTGAGATTTCCGGCGCTACAAATATGGAAGGTCAAGTTTTGGACACTGATAAAATTGAGACAACTTCAGTAACATCAGACGGAAACCCATTAAGTGAATTGTCAAAGATTTGCAGCCCAGCACTTCTGAACGATATTGTAAGTTGACTAAAAATTGAAATTGTACATTTGAATTCATTTGTCGGTATATTTCGCTTTCACTGTCTAATAGTGAATCGGTCAAATCAATTTTTTTCCACCCGCCTAACTTGCAATTTTTGACTAGGAAGATTGAGGTTAACCAAAATCACTATAGAGAAAAAGCCCGTCGGTATATTATCCCCCCTCCTGTATTTATTTTTCCTAATCGTACACTAGATATTTTTCGAAGTTGCATTTACAACATAATAAGCTAAAAGTAAATTACCTCCAAAAATCGCAAAAATTTTCTCAGTCTGAGCGAATGTATATTCTGTTTTTGATTCATTTTAGTTTAAAGTTGTATAGCTATTTTCAATTATTAACTTAAAGTGACATTGTAACCTTTCCCCCAAAAATATTGCTATCCTAGATACACCCACTAGGGAAAGTTCTTATGGGGGTTTTCTGCTTTGTCCCGTATAAACAATACAAAATTGAAGGAATCTTACCAAGCCTACGTAACCAAACGTGAAGGTTTGTTAATTTGTCATTTGTAGGTTCAGTAGGTTGCTTAAATAATATGTAACCAATTTGTGGGCCTTATTACGTGCAAATATTAATTTTGAAATAATGGTTCAAATGTATAAGAACTTAATATTAATCTTGATAATTTCTAAACATTCTGGTCAAACATCTGGTCAAGAAACCTAGGGAAAACAAATGTGGTAGGCTAGTAAGTATAGCACCGCGACAACCTCAAAGGTTATTTCAGAACTAGAACTGCAGTATTTGAATCTACGCCTAACAGCACTGAAAATCTATATGTCATATTATAATGAGTGAATTATTTTCCTTATTTAATTGCATATTCTTAACTGTATTTTCAAATCGTTAAGTCAGAAGGATGTCAAACAATATCGCTTAGTTTGTACCCGTTGGAATATTGTAGCTGAACCAATTTTGAGAAAACTATCTAAAATTACCTTCGCTCCAACAGAAAAAACATTTTCAAGTTTCACTTCACTTTTTGAAAAATCCCATTCAATTGCGCCGTTTGGTGCACTGAAGTTCACAAGTTCAGACAATTCAGCGTGGCACATTTCGGAACTAGAAAATATATTGGAGCAATGGAGAGAAAATTTAAAATCCCTCGGATTTCAGTCCGTAAATATGTATAAATCAGAAGAACCTCACGACCCTGTGAAAACACGAATCTCTTTGCCAGCATATAATATCTGTCCCGAAATATTATCCAATCTGACCAACTTAGAAATAAATTGTTTGGGATGTTCCACAAAAATCAAAGTTTCGATGACCCACATCGTATCCATCAAATACATCACTTTGTCTTTTGGTGTTGTGTTGGAGATCGGTAATATTGAAACGAAATTTTCTCCAAAAGAAATGAATCTACACTGCATCGAGTTTCTAAAACATGGACAAAAGATCAACAATATTCTACTCAATGACTTGATTGATTTTAGTCAAGCGAAGAAATTTGCTGCCTCTCAAGATGACGATGAACCTCGAGTTTCTTTGAACATGCGTGATAATATTTCCCTTGATTTTCTTTCGCTCGATAAAATTATCATATTGGAAGAGCAAGCTGCCAAGTGGAGTGTAAACAAAATTTTCTGCTTGAACAGAATTCCTTGGTGTGATCAAAATCAAATGAAATTTACCAAGCTGGACTTCCGTAACTGTATAATTGATTTGAACGTACTTCCCTCAAACATCGAAGCCCTCCGCTTGTCGTTCGACGAAGACGGTATAATTGATTTAGGTGAACAAGGACATCAAGGAATCTCGGTCTCGGTCATGGGAAAATGTGTAAAGAGCTGTTTCCCCAACATAATTAACCGCCGCTTGGGGGGACAAAGTTGCTACGGGGGAATCCAGTGGCGGAATGAAGATCTCAACGCACCGCAAACAGCGACGGATATCCCTG
>JABASD010005402.1:0-12498 GCA_019776165.1 Pogonognathellus flavescens | reverse complement strand
TGCATCTGAGAAATACAGTCAAAGTAGAAACGTTAAGAATTTGTAGGGTCATCATAAATAAATGGTCATTGAGTTTACATTTAAAAAAATGCTTACGGATAGGTATCTTACAATAACATCTTGTCAGCTTCCGTTGAGCAGAATTCATCTTATGATAGGAGAGAATACATAAGTACCTTGGTATTATTTTATGGTTGTGTTGACAGATATTTGTGAAGGCATTTAGGACTGCGGGCCAATTATTAAACCGAAATAGTTTTGGTCGGATGTTTACAAAGTGGAAAATATTATTGAGCACTGTGTAGAACGGGATTATTGGGATTGATATTTAGACAGAAAAATCTAGAACCGAAAACATAAAAATAAAACAATTAAATTATATTGGTGTCAACCTTTTGCTTTTGACAACTTTTTCAGAAGTATTGAGTAATACTTTCTAGTCTAAACGTAATTTTCTGGATTGGTAACAGCTCTAACATTAGGTTTGGTTTCGTCCCGAAACCTTAATGATTTTATTTATCTATTTATTTCCCGTCTCCTATTTAATGTATATGGCTGATAAGTAACTAGCATATGTGTTTACGTAGTGCATCCTGGCGTGCTTATATATGTGGTCGGCACTTATGGCTTGTATTTAATGCTTCAAAACAGACAACTAGAATAAAGAACTAAAATTTAACTTAACCTATTGTTTTTGTTGCTTTTCTTTCTTATATGCTATTTATATCTGAAAGATTATTATACTGTTTGTATCCTAAAGATCATTTCATCTTTCCGTGCATCATGGTTTATAACTATCGCTTTTACCAAAAAAAGGTTTTTTTAATTACATCTAATTTAACATCTGATGAAATAAAAACATGGAAGAAGGAATTTTTGTTTAACATTTTAACGAGAGAGAAATGATAAGAACTTGTTGTAATTGTTGTAACAGCTCTAACATTAGTATGGTAACCGGAATGCGTGTGTGTACGTAGAGTGAACCTTTTAGAGTGGGTCGAAACAGGATTGCGATGCTCGATCTCTGTGTGTGGCACAACAGATATTATTGATGACCTGCTTCCATCAAGGTTCGGCCACAACATTTACGGCTGCACGTCTATTTTTGAAGGATCGTCTAACGATTACTACCCAAAGCAAAACGACCACCAGAAAGACAATTAAACGATTTATGATTATGAGAAATGTAAACAAATAATAAAAGGTTGTTTACGCGACGTCGTCTCCCTGAACCATTGGAATTTGAGCTGCTACTGCCACATAAGAACGAAGAGTTTGGCGTTGCTTCCAGAAAAGGTAGGCGACTGTTGCCAAGATTAAAATCATCTACAGGAAACTGAAGCAGGTGAAGTATTCTGAGACTCCTCAATGTATGAGCTGGGGAACTTTAACTTTTTGGAGTAGATATTGTTCAATTATGGTTAGGTTGATCGCGGGTAAGTCAATCGTGCAGTTGTGATTTATTATTGGAGTCAAATCAGCGTAAGGGTGGAGTTGGTGTTGAGTGGTAATGTCGAGTATGAGTTTGGCGGTCTTAGTCCACGCTACTGGTGATATGTGATGAATGTTTGCTTCTCCGTTATGGACTGAGGGACAGGGAAAGCTGGATTTAATGATTTCCTTTTCTCCAATGTTTAGGGAGCATTGACAATTTAGAGTGATATAAATAATGCCTGCTAATTTTGTATTTTCTTAAGAGTCGTTTTGCCGTTCTGGATGCAAGTTATGGAAGTATCTATGGAGGTCTATTTGCGTAATGATGAGTTCCTTAGATGGAGAGCATTCTAGCAAGCAGGCCTGATTAAATTCTTGTATTGTAGAAACTTAAAACTGAGGAATAAAGCACAGCCCCTCACCCTAATTACAAACATTTTTGTTTTGGCCTGTGATCGAATTTTTTTGCGTTTTTGCGTTTGTAGCTACATAGATAGGGTCTAAGCGGACATTGCAAACAGTATCCTCCCACCGTAAAGGTGTTGGAATATAGAACGTTACCATAACAAAGCAACTACTAACAACGATTCGGTGGAATCAAAAGAGATACTAGTCGTACAACATGTCGAACATGTTCACTATCTAAGCAGTGAAGTGTACAATGCGATAATACTATTGCGAAATACTAGCAAATACAGCAAACAAGCAAGCCCACTGTCATACCCACCGCGACACACTCGCAGGAATAAAAGTAATAGAAAACACTTAGTTTCCTTTTTCATTTAAACTAAAAACACACAGAAATAGCTATAAAAGGATATTTGACAATAAATGAAGGGATATTGAGATATTTTATGTAATTATTTAAATACTAATAACCCAAAACATGAAGCATTATTGTCCTTCACATAATCCAGAAACTGTAAAAACAAATTAAAAATGAAATATATTTCCAATACTTATCTAAGCCCATTACTAAAAAATTAAAAACAAAATATCAACAATAAAACACAAAAGGTGCCAAATATACTTATGAATAAATAACTCATGAATCCACTTAATATTATTATTATGACGTAATAATTTCGTTAAAACAGCAAGTGTACCAATAACATATACCAGTAACATAACGACCACTTGTGTAAATAAAGAAGAAAATATTACCCTCGTTTAATGAAACCAGGTCTAGGTACGTCCTTGCTGATCTATGTTTACTCTTAACTGCAATTCACATATGTTTGTCTAAAACTGTGCCAATTGGTGACAAAAAATCTGGTTAAAATGATACGACTATCGTAAGGAAAATAAACACAAGAAGAAAAGTTATTTTTGTGATTAAAGCAATATTTTCCTCCTGCTAATAAACTTTGCAACTTGGAATCAGTACTTTTGGAATTATTAGTGTACACTGTACATTCATTTGATGAACCTAAAACTAGAAGGGCAAAAAAGATAAAATCTCATTTACCTAGACTGCAGCTAGCGATATAATAATAATAAATTTTCATTGTAAATAAATAAGCCCTAAAGAAATGTTAAAAAGTTAAAACATCCAAGTACAATCGCTTTATCTGAATATAAGTTAGACATGATAGAATAAGTTGGTAGCTTTATAATGAGCTTAAGAATATTCATTAATATCATTAATTACAAGCTAGAAAACTTAAGCTTAAACTTTATTAAGCCTTAAGTAGCCATAATACATTCAAGTTCGTGTCGGAGCTTACACAAAGGTTCATTTGGGTACATGGTAGCACGAACGATTGGGCTTAAGAAAATATCATGCCTCAGGAATTTCAAAACGGAGACGAAGTAATCTATTTGAATACCAAGAGGTTCTAATAATATCAAAAACAAATAAGAATTAACAATCGATATGAATACACATAATAACGTGTAAAGTAATGCAATGATAGTTATAACTGGCAATTCTTCTTCTCCAAACAACACGAACTCGATAGGAAGTAGTGCTGAGCAGGATAAATTTTGACGAAAACCAAGTGCAACACAACAGGGACAATCATAAAAGACCTTTCCTTTCCTTTCAGCAAATTTCTCCAAAAAGAAAAGGCAGGTCAAATAGAACTTGCATCCACAGGCGGTACTACCAGGCTCGTAGAGCTAACGTTCCAATTATATTCCACAATGACTCTAAAAAAAAGTTAAAAACACAGGAAATTAGTTACAAAATGCATTAATAGTAATAAGGGAAGCATATAAAAATTTTAGAAGCGTAAGCAGAGCATTGACGTTATGAATGAAGGGAAGTGCATAAAAGCAATTACTCGGTAGATAATTGTGTTAATTCTAATGCTAATAAATCCATTCTCTATATATACACGTCCCTATGCACCAAGAATACATACAATAAAACAAAAACTTAAAACTACTAACCATAACTACTATTTACTGTATAATGTACATAGAACTAACCTACTTAACTGTAATTAGCTTAGATACATTCATAATCACTCAGAAACAACTCAATCAATAATAAAATCACTTAGTAAAAAAATTAATCATCATTCATAAAAGCAGCTCTCATACAGATAGGAAACACAGAAAAACATAAGAAAAGTGAGATGGGGCGAATAGAAGCATGCATACAGGTCGGATTCAAACCAGAGACAGCCACATTCGTACTTCATAAAAGAAGGGACATGAATTATGAAAAATAAAATTAACTTACAAAACAGAGATGTTACACGTCCGGTAGGGATGGTGAGCAGTTTAGTTGCGCATGAAACAAATGAAAGATTTATGCGGTAGATTTTGACAGATGTCACTAATATTACCTAACATATGCAATATGACTACTTAATGTCATACTTATAAAAATGCAGGGTGCAAAATAAAAATATATTTATGAATTATGCAATAAATAGTCAATTATTTCGTGTAGTATGAGTTATTTTAATTTCGCAAAATATTCCAATAAATGCCAATTCATTTATAAATACAATTTAAACCTGTAATGCCAATAGAAAAATCAATTTTGTATAATTTTCATAAATTTAGTGAAACTGTTCAGGGTACAATATTACAGAAAATCCAATTATAATGCCAATTAATGGATTTTGATTTCATGGAATCTTCTAACTTGTAGACCGCACAATTTGCATAAGGTCTGATGAGTCTCCGAGTGTCGCCATTTCTCTCGTGCATTGTTGGTTACATGGCCTGAACAACAAAATACAAACTTAAGATACAAGCGGGGATGGCAGAAAACGCAGGCAGAGACTAAAAGAATACATATCTTCTTGAATCGGATATCCTGAAACGAATAAGAATCACAAAATCAATTAAATATATTAAAAATCAGCATTAACTAACAGTCATTAATTATCACAAATAATAGAAATATAAGAAATTAATTATGGAAATTATATAGAAAATCGTACCTTCTGCATCAACATATACATTTGGGTCGGTTCCAGTCACAGATCCAAAGTTCTGGAACAATTCCCAAAGCCCTCGAACACGACGAATGGTTCTTTACCAAGTCCGGAGGCAGTGGAAATGGTGGATATGAAGACACACGTCAGTCTCCGTGATCAAATACAGCCGCAAGGGCAAAACACAAATTCTACAGTCTTCACGAGAAAAACTTCGAGGAAATATTTTCCCAGACAGAGATCCCTGGAAAGGCCCGAGTAAAGGCAACGACATTTCGGGAGAATTCAAGCAAAATTTTTTAAAGAAAAAAGGCCTTTGAATGGCTTAGCTGATCTAACAGTGACTTTGGAATGGACCGATTGCTTCGGTTGAAGACTTAAAAATCTCCGATAATGTCAAATATTATTGATTACACTTGTCTTAATATTTAAGAAATCATGATATGATTTGTTACAAGGGTGAGATATAATGACTATCGCATTTTTATGCGCAAAAATATTACCTATGTATTATGAACCATTATTATGAATCTCAATTTATTATGCAATTATAGATGTGAATTAATTATTTTAGCATCATATATCAATTAATTTCGTGTAATTATTGTAACAAAAGTAACAATTAATCAAAATGGGAAATATGAAAAAATCATGTACTGAGAGAGATTTGGTGGAAGCAATTGTATTATATAATATAAATCAAACCTTTCTTTCTTTTTCTATCATCACGCCTCACTCAAAAGTTGTACGGGAGTTTTCGCCGAGGTATATCTTTAGTCATTAGAATACGTGTTAATTAGTCAAATGTGAATGAATGTTAAATGAATGTGATTAGAATAAGTACTAGTGTAAGCATTGTTATAACTTGTAAGTAATAATTGATAAATAGCGGATTAGCATTGCAAGAAAAGTCAGTCAGTATCCATAAGATGAACAGAGAACAAGTCTCTGATAATATTTCACTTTTGTTAACGTATTTGTAATGTACAAAGACTCAAATAATAATTTCCTCAGTAACTAAATAAATCTATCTTTGCAATTCAATCTTTAAGGTTTGTTCCCTGAATTGACTTGCCCATGCCTACTTCGACTCATAACTAGCATCTTTGATTTATCATTATATTAGTTAGGAGTTCCAATTCTTGGGTTAGGGTCTGCAGTGAGCAGTCATACTTCAATTGTCGTCTGTGTTCTTCTGCAAAAATTGATTGGTAAAAATTGGTGTCGGGAACAAAATTTAAGTGTCATCGGGAGCTGGGGACTAGTGCAGTGCATTAGTGACAACTCTGGAGCGGAAAAATTTACAAGTGACCAGGAATTCTGACCTGAAAGGTCAAGATTATTTTGTGCCACGAGGCTAGCAGACATCTAACTTCATGGAGAAGCTGGATCTACATGTTTGACGGTGAGCTTTATGCAAAATATACTTGAGAGAAAAACGGGAGATAAGGCAAGTCTTCAAGGCAAGCACTCCAAATTACGTGTTTCTGGCTATACGCGCATTCTGATCACGGCTTTCAACGTTCTCCACTATATACCAGACCTGATAGTTAAATTTGTGCACCGCATTAACATCTCAACATTGAATTGTTTGTAGTCCTGCAGTCCCGATATACACAGCCTCATCTTCGTAGTTTTTATATAGTGCTTTATTATAAGATTTTTTTTGTAAAGACACAAACCCACTGAATCCCCGATTTGCATAAGTCGGGTAACTTCATGTAAGGTTTTCTATCAATATTATTGTAATATTATATACCTACTCATCTTATCTCTCTCTTGTACACTCTGTACACTTGCTACTTTGGTAGCCATGCAATGAGATAGGTAACCAATCCTATCCCCTAACCTATTGACTATTATTGTATGTATTAACACGATGTTTTTCATAAGTGTTTTCATTATGTTAACATATACAAAGTTGAGATATATCTTATACTAATCAATGCTGTATACCATGGTTTTATAGATGTGTTATCCCGAGGGTCGTAAAGCCCCGATAGTCTTGTTTAATTTTTGTATTCTCGAAATGGGTGTATGACCTTAGATGCCATTTGTTTGTAATATGCTATTAAAGTGTGCTTCTGATGGGTGTGTATAATAAGGCTGAGTCGCAAGCTTGAAGGTATTCATGGGGAACTTTTGTCTATATGCTATGAAATGTGTACTGTATTGTATATTGTATGGATGTAAAGGCTGTGGCCATATCGTCCCGAATAAAACCATATCTATCTAGTTAGTAGTTCCATTCAAATTAACAACATAGCTAGCAACCTAATATCATTTCAAGTGACAAATCCAAATACCACAATATTACATATACTGTAAGCTGATGCAGTCCCACAATTGAGAATAATTATTCATTTTCAACATTTACTTATCCTGTTTTATAGAATCTCGTTCTCATTTACTCGTCTCAATTTCCTCTCAACTATTTATAATCCTTGCTCTCTAAAACTTCGCATATGTTTAAAACCCCGCACGCGAATTTAAATGCATTTTACTATTTATCCCTTCATTTTAATTTTCCAGAAAAAACAATATCCAACCTGTCCTTAATTAATCATAAAAAACTAATAATAAAAATTAATAATATTATTCAATCTTTAGATTTGAGTTTTGAGAGATTGTAATGCAAATAACAAATATATTTTGAAACGTCACAGAATAAATTGTAGAATCGTGAAAAATCAATCGTTATATCCTGTATTTTGATATGTGAGGTAACTCTGTTAAATTTTCCGTTCCGTTTGTAATTTATTTATAGTATTGTTTTATTTATGAATCAACTATTAATTGTTTCCTTTTGCGATAAAATAGTGTATATTTAAAATGAAAGGAAGTGACGCCCAGGTTGAAGTTGCCAAGCGAATTAAGTTAGATTTGCCAAATCAACATGAATTGTTCATGATCAGTGAACATGAACAATTGATTCAATCACTTTTGAATATCCCTTTTGAAGTACCAATACCCGGTTATGTTGGAAGTACTTCACGTCGAAGGTCGTTGGGTTTTTAAAAAAAGGACAAGGCTAAAGAGCGCTTCATGATCCAGATGTCCCAGGAGCATGGATTTTATTTACTCCACCACCGTCATTACATCCAGGTCCAACGGTAATATGTACATACAAAGCCCGTCGGTAATAATAGTAATACTTTTATAAAAATTTGAATTAATTTTTCATTGGACTTTACTTTTTATGTATATTCTATAGAAACCTGAGAATCAGAAAGTACATGTGTTTGTCGACCCGTTGCTATCGAATATACTAAGACCGCGTCAAAGGGAAACTGTAAAATTTTTGCGGGAATGTGTTCGGGATTCGAATAGAAAGCAGGTTTGGAGCAATCATGGCTGATGAAATGGGAGTTGGTAAGTTACTTAATACAAGCATATTAAAGTTTGTCCAGAAAAAATATGAACATCCTCTTAATTAATCTCTTCGCAGGCAAAACGTTTCAAGTTATTAAACTTTTGCGACAATCTCCTGAAGGAGCTGGTGCGATTCACAATGCAACTATAGTAGCTCAAGTAAGTTTACTTAAAAATTGGGTCAATGAATTTGTCAAATGGCTGGAACCAGACACAATTCCCACTTTAGCTATCGATGAAGGAAGTAAAAATGAAATTGATAAAAATCTCCGTTCTTTTGTTATGGCATTGATTTATGGTGGTGGCAGAAAAGTTGGAACTCATCTTTTTTTTATTAAACTACTTAAATACTTAATTCCTACTTAAAGTGCCGATTGCATATAATGTTGGCTGTTCGTTGGCACCGGCAGTTGGTTCACTGGGCTTGAGCAAAGATGTAACGAATTGAGGTTGAGCTTGCTCTCCTCTCAATGCGCTTCAGAATCAAATATAAATAAATTTTCTTGTCAAAACTTCGTTGCTCTTTTCTTCTCTTACTCACTCTCTCGCTGCCAGTCTAATAAAATCTCTCTCCCATTCGATCAAATAAAAGGAGTCGCAGTCCTTCGCGTTAATCCGTTCTTTTACATACTGTCATATAATATTCAATACATAAACACACACATCGACTCCCCGTCTAGGAAACGGGTAACTTATCAAATTCACGTTAAGTACTGAATGTCATCCGTGGTATTCCGTCTAAACTTTTCACTGTATTTTGTTTTAGGTTATTTTTACAGCAGCGTGTCTAGAAAAGGATTTGAATACCATATGATGGAACACAAGCCAACTGACAAAAAGTATTTTTCTACGATGTAACTCGATTTTCAAAAGAAAAAGAGGTTACGAATGTGTGCAGTTTAAATGGGTAGTGAGTAGTGAGACAACGAAAGCCAGAACCAAAAATTCATGAGACACGGAAATAAACATACAAGGATGTAAAGGTTGAAAAAAAATAAGCAAGAAAAGGAAGTTAACGATTCTAAACATGGGAAAAATAGTCACAAGTACGAGACCCTGAAAATATACAATACTCGGTCAGTGACGAAGAAAAGCATGATACAACAGACTGATGAAATGTATGAGAAGTAGAAGACGCGCATGGAGGATAAATGTATTACTATTATATAAAATCTTAATTATGATGATTAATTAACTATTATGAGTACTAATTAACTACCGCGGTGACGAATTGATGATATATTTATTTTATGATGACTGATTAACTATTATGATACATTAATGATCTGTGGGTTAATTTATGATTGCTATAATGATTGTCGCGACTTCAAATCTAGTGGCAATATTTATTATGGACAATTTTAGAAACTTAGATATGATTTATTGTGAGAAAATTATTTGCCTTTATACATTATTTCATTAAGAAATTGTCTGTCATTAAATATACATTCATAACCTTTCATTATGATTTAACAGTGAAATAGTGAGAATTATCGTATTATTGTTGCAAGATATCAGTGTCTAAATTAAATGTGAGCCTGTCCGATTATTGTGACTATTAATTAATCAAAATAACGATTATGCTATATAAATTTACGTGTGAAGAAGAGCAACATCATACGATTAATATATAATTTTAAAAAACTAGAATAAAATCAATTTGTATTATCCATTATTAGTTTGGATTTTCTAATGACAATTGGGGTCACTTAATGTTAATTTGGATTCTATAACCCAGTATGGTTTCAGTTCGGGTCATATAGTGTCAATTTGGATCATCTAGTTTCAATTTTGGTTATGTAGTATCCTAGTATTACCATGCAAATGGTAACTGAAATATCAGTTGTGAAAGATACATGAACTAAAGGAGTAAGAAGTGAAGTGAAGAGCAAAGCAACATCTGGAAGAAGACAACCAGGGAAAAAGTATCTAAATAACTCTCACCGCACACTAAGACTTGCTGGAATACGATTAAAAGGAATGCCACCGCAAGAACAGGGTGCGCCGAATCAAGGGAATGAGAAGAAAAGAAGGGGAACGGGCACGTGGAAATGTATTCGCAAGTCCTACTTTGAAGAAGTGATTTCCAGAGGACCGAAGATTTAACAATATGTATAATAATGGTATTTGTGCATGCCCTAGATATATAAGGCTTATTGGGGACTGTGTGGGAGGATGGGCGAAAGCTTTACTACAGTTAAGAACTGTAAAGCTTTCGACTAGACTTTCTTCATGCAGGTATCCACGTCTTCAACCTCGAACTCGTCCCCGTTCGGATAAATTTCGACGGTTTAGCTGGTTCGGAGTCTTGGAAGACGGGTATAAAAGGAGAGCTCCGTCTTCGAGAAAGAGAGAGTGTGTACTCTTCCTCGAAGCTCTCCGACCAGTAGAGCAACTGAAATTCTGTAATCACCGAACGATTGTAGAAATAAAACTACTCTATGGAATTAGCTGAAGATTATTTATTCTCACATTGCCAATCGTGTAGCACACCACCCATACATTCCTATTGCACCGACTATTCTGTAGCACAAGTACTGGTAGGAACTCATACGTGGAAGCATAAAGGGAACCGGCTATTACCTGGACAACTCATCTAGAACTATTAGGAAATTGCATAAAAACATTTAGACACAGTACTAATACACTCAAAGGCAAAGATTAATTAAAAATACATATAAAACGGTGATACTAGTATCAGTTTGGATCATCCAGTATCATTTGTTTCATTTAATGTCAGTCTAGATCCTGTTGTGTTAGTTGATTTGGACCGTATGATACACAAGAGCGTAATGAGGATTGGTAAATAGGTCAAGGGGGCACTGACCCAATCCAGTGTTCGAAAAGGTAGCTTATTTCATGCCAACGAGCATTTCTGTACCCTTTGTGTTCCTAGATCGCAGGTACCATCCACAGATAATGCTAGATACGCCATTAAAGTGTGTATATAATAAATATTGAAAGAGACAGGACACTAAATATCTGGGGCACAGACAAACAAATACGTATTATTGGCGGGCCCAAAGCAGTTGCTCATGGAAAAATTTTGAGAGACCGAACCCGTAAACCAATAGCGTATCTCAGATTTGGCAAATGCCGCCAGACAGACGTATTCTCCCTAATACGTTTGAAATCGACCATTTGGTTCCCTTGCGACACAAATTTTCCAAAATCTGAATAGTTGTGGACCAAGGGTCGGCCTTAGAAACAGGCCTTTGGTATGGTAATGCACTTTAAATAATTTACAAAATGGTAGATTTAATTTTGACATGATTTTAGATATATTTCTCATTTAGTGTTTCGTTTTCTATGCATATAATAAAAAGAAAGTATTTTATTACCACTATAGTATCTCTCAGTAGCTGTACTTCAGCCTAAAACAATAATTAATTTGGTATAAAGTGAAACATAATATAATTATGCTTTGTAGTATCATTATGATTAAGCAATAAATTTGACGTGTCTAAGTACATTTCCTTAAGTGCTACATGCTGCAATAAATAAGGAAGAGTGATGAGGGGAAAATAAAGTAACATGGCTTACCAATACACATTAGTCTGTTTTTCTGTCAAACAACATTATATAAGAGGTAATTGATAAACCTTACTACAAAATATTTTATAGTGTTACTGAAGTAGAAACAACAAGGTTGACAACAGTGCACAGTAAGTTTTTACACCTGGGAGCTTCCCGGACAGTTAAAGCGTTACCAAAATAATCCTATTCCTTCCGACGCATTGTCGTGCTTTAGATTAGCGTTGGGGCTTATAGCATTAGGTAACAAACAGCAAAAGTTTTGGTTGTGAAAAAGAATAACTGTAAATTTGTATCATTTGCAATCAAAGTTTGCTGGATTTGTTGACAACGATACAAACACGAAGTAACCAAAATTTCGTCTTTTGTTTAAACGAGCCTAATTTTAAATGGTTTCATCCACAAAAATAATGGATTTTACCTAATTTGTAGGATTCTTTCTAATCATCTGGAAATCTGGATACAACCTAATTTATTTGATTTTGACAAAATTAAGTAAATTGCCTAACGTTTACCCAGTGCTGCCTTTTTTTATTTTTCATTCTAAAAAACAAATGTAAATACCTAATTGTAAACAATAGCCTAACAATTAATGGATAACACTTCAGAAAATATTTGAATGTCCCACAAATTTAAATGCAAATACCTATTTTCATCAGATAAAAACGTCTTCATCTACTTAAAAAAACTGTAAAACAACTATAGGGCGCAACAACATATGCAGGGCATTCCAACTGCATGTTATACTTCTTTTGAAAAAATG
>JABASD010005401.1:0-12499 GCA_019776165.1 Pogonognathellus flavescens | reverse complement strand
TTATACTTCCACACACCTACCAACGCAACGACGGCGTCTGTAATTTTTCGTAATTATGCCTTAGTTGAATATATTGATAACTAAATTGTCTTATTTTCTTCACTTGTTCCACAGTGCAAGTCATGCTTTGTTTCAACCACAGAATACCAGGGTAACATAAATGCGACACATTCTTATTCTATCGCTGCATATTGTCAAAGTAAAAGAACGATAACTTACTAACGTTTAAAAAAATGTTTCCCAAATGTGCATTTCGTGTGCTGGACTACGTTTTATGGTTTGGTTGTCGATTCTACTTGCTTCCCTATGAGTGGATTTCTTCAGACCGTAAAATAACCCCACTGACAGGACGCAAAAGAATTCATTTTTATATCGCGCAATTTGTAACCATATTTTTTCGAACATCGGAAATCTTTTGCCTCAGTTTTTCTTTTATATATCCACCGCTAAGCATTGAAATTTCACCAGCAGAGAGATCAATACAAATTGCTTATTGTTCGACTTTCGCCATTGCTGCAGTTTGTCAGCTCAACACAATTTACCATGAAACGGAAATTGCGGCTTTGATAAACTCTTTCTTTTTTCTGGATTCAACTCTCGGTAAGGCAATTATTAATTACAATTTGTTTATGGACATTTAGTGCAAGTGGCCCAAATATGCTTAATTTCTTCTTATGAACGAAATTATTTTGTAGAAACAGCGGATAAATATTAAATACCTTGTACTGGCGCTTTTATATCATCCCCGCTTGGGGGTTTATTAAGTTTTTCGCTATAATGTACGCTATCGAAATAATAAATCTCCGCGGAGAAATTAATTCCCCATATGAACATGTATTTACACCTGACCTGAGAAAAATGCAGGGCTTCGGGTCTCTAAGAACCCTAGGGCACCCCGAGCGCCCCAGGGCGCTCGAGAAAAGGCAATGTATCCCCGACAAAACCCTCGAAAAATTGTGGGAGCCCGGCTCAGCGCCCCTCTGGGGCGCTAAAACAGAATTCTCAGGTCCGATTTACACGCATTTAGATATTGGCGAAGAAAACACATTTTTTATGACGATGAATTTTACATTTTAATCAAATAATATTCTAATTTACCATTTCATTTATTAACTTTCCATCTTTTGCGAACCAAATAAATATAACAATTACATTGAAAATAAAATTCCCATTGGACATTATAACCGCCCCGACTGGTGATATATTACGGCAGTTTCGACACAAATTAAATAAAAAAACAATAAGCCTCGTGGGGCTTAAAATCGCCAATAAGGTATTTTAACATTAATATTAAAAATATAAATTTCAGGAAATGAAATTCGAACTTCCAAATCATCTCAAATGAAAATTGACACCGTGGCCGTGGTAATGTCATTGTCTATCGCGTCCATTGCCATCTGTTGTTTTCCGCTAGTCATTTTCGCGTTTAAAGATGTGAATTTTGAAGAAATATTCTTCTTAACACATTTAGGAATGAGGAACTTCACCTACGTTGCCACAATTTACAGATGTTTGGCGAGTTGTATTTCAGTTGTGACGTGGTTCAATGCTCTTTTTTATTCCTTGATTGCCTTTATTTTCGGGGTAACATTAATTGGTTGGTTGAAAGAAATATGGTGAGCAATTTTTTATTTATTTTGTATACTGCCGGTAACTTATTTCATTTTTATGCAATTAAAACTCATACAAGGGCAAAACTTTTGATCATCATGATTTTTTTAGTTTTCAGCTTCAGACGGTTTCAAATAGTTCGTCAAAATCATTCAGAGATGCAGGAATTAAATCTATTTTAAAAAGATACAAAATTATCGGAGTAACTTTTGCCATATTCGACATTGCCTACTGTCGTCATCTTATTCCCGGTGTTCTGTCCACAATGACTATTGTTGCCATCATCAGTTTATTTCTTGTAATTAGAGTACATAGCAGCATTCTGATTTCATTAATATTCATTTATATCATTTTGTTGATTCTGTTTATTATGTGGTTCGGTTTGGGGATCGTTGAAAATATAACAAAGAATTCCAGACAACTACCGTTAATCCCAATGACAATATGTCCATCTCTGTCCAAAGGACAAGTGAGGGAATTAAAAGCAATTATTCCCATTTGCTTTCGTATGAATGATATATTTGTGTGCAAAAGGAATACCGTGTTAATATTTTATGGAATAATATTGGATAATGTCATCAATCTTCTTGTGTCATTTTGAAAATTTTTATAGGTATTTCAAAAATTAATTTGTGTTAAAAATAATTTGGAAATGAAATTAAAAATAAAATTGTAGTACACCAAAGCGTGGCTCATAAATTTATTTATTAGACAAATTCTACCATTCTCTGCTTTAATCTGAGGACTGAACAGGAAAATTAATTGAACATTAAAGTTCAAATTGTTTAATACTAAACCACAGTTACACACCCCGTTTAAATTGCTTCTTTATAAAAGAGGTGATGGTTGTGCGGAATCAGACATAATATTTTTTAACTTTAAATACATGAAGTATAAATTATCAAGAGTATATTATTGTCAAAAATATGTATCCCGACGAAATTAGCTGAAAATCATTTTTATTAGTTTAATGGATAGGCTACTGCTTCAATCAAATTTGCGCTAACATAAATAGGGAACTTCACTAAATACATATGCCACCATTCAATCGTGACAGAGAATGCCGCCCATCAATTACAATTTTTCGATTTTTTTTGTCATAGCAAATTACTCTAATAACATAATAACAAGCAATAAATCCGTCACTGGATGAGTACTTATAATTAAAAGTATTAGTTTAATTATATATTCTATACAATTTTACCTTTGCAAAAGTTGTATATGTACCTACACAATATTATTTAATTTTTCAAACTACTTTTAGCTGTAAAGTATTAGCCACTGAATGATGGTTAGTAAAAATGATTGAGATAATAATGGTATTATATAACTAAACAATTACCCTTCATCGACAGCTATAATATTGCATTATCTCTCCAAAAAATCAACATTTGACTATACGTTTAACCAATAAATGAATTTCATAAAGCTACTACAGGAAAGTTTATTTGAAATGAAAAGAAGATTTCTAGTTCATCGATCGATGGCTAGAATTTGGTTACCCATTTTATTTTATTGATTTTTTAATTAGCGAGTTAAATTGTTTCCATTCGGGCAACCATATTAAATAGAAGAAGTGTCTTTGTCACTGTTGTACGTCATTATTTACAAAAAATAGTCTTACGTAAGGAGTATAGGTAGATGTTTAATGTTTGGCTTTATTTCTGTGACAGCATTAAGAAATCCAATAATAAAATCAGAATCAGTGGTTAACAAATATTAAAACGGCTCTCCCCCTAGAGTCACAATTATATAAATAATACTTTAACTTAACTATCTTTATCATTCTTAGCTTATTTAACATTTGTCATCTTTGTTTATTTAACACACACGTACACATTTCCCCGATCATTCCGAATTATTTCCTTATAATCAGTCATTAGTTCGCTGTATGTTAATTCCTGATATACCCTGATATCAAGACCTGATATATATATATAATAACAAGAAAATCAATTTATTTAAATACATTTTGTGCTTCAGTTGTCATAGATATGAATTTTATTTTCACAAATCATCAGTTGTCACAAACATTTCTATCAGGAAATTTGTTGAAATGTTGAAAAACCCACCCAAGTGGGTTTTGGGTGGCAAAAAATGCCGCGAGATTTGAAATTACTGCCTTTTTCAGGCTATACCCCTTCGGGCAAAAACCCAATACCCAAAAACCCATTACCCGGAAAAACCCAGAAAAACCCACGGGTTTTTTGTTTACAGATTTCTATCGACTTCGATTTCATTAGGAAAGGTAGGGATCAAGAAATTGGTATCATAAATTTCATTGCCATACCGAAGAAAAAACATTGAGCAAGCTAATTTATATAGAAATAATAATTGTTATTTATACTTTAGATTTTCGAGTGCAAATTGATTCCAAAATGCCATTCTTGGAGCCAATACATTCACCATTTGCCGTGGTTCGTCCAGTTGGTACCATTCTTCAAACTTTTCATCAGGTCTAATTGGTTATTATAATAGTTATGGACATAACTTATGGCAACAGACAAAATGTCTGCTGCGTTTTGAAAGTTATTTGTCAAGACATATAGGTAGCAGTATACATTGGATTGAAACAGTAGACAAATTAAGTGGTTTCTTAGGAAATTTCGATATAATAATAGACGAATTTTTTAATTTAGTGATGATTAAATAAAACATTGATATACATATGGCATCGCAAATTAAATGATGGTAATGGTATTTCTCAGTTTTCTGGTTGTGATAAATATTTGGGACTGTCTATGTAATTTTATGTTTGCTGTGAAAAAAAAACCAGGTTTCAAATGGATTTGTGATGACAGTAAGCAGTATTTATAGTTTCCTAGTTATTACTTGTGATGCTAGAAAATAAAAATAACAGTCTTGTCACTAACATTTTCTGTGTCAGCAACAATATTCATAATATACACTATATACACCTACCAAAACGACGGCGTCTCTAATTTTGCGTAATGTTTTAGTTGATTACATATACCGTAATTGATAACTGTATTATCAATTTTTCGTCACTTGTTCCATCGCGTGAGTCATACTTCGTTTCAATCGTGGAATACTGCAGTGATATAATTGCGACACCTTTTTATTCAATCGCTGCCTATTGTCTGTATGATAACTGACTAACGTTTCAAAAAATGATACCGAAATGTACATTTCTTGTGTTAAACTTCGTTTTCTGGTTTGGTTGTCGGTTCTAGCTACTTGCTTCCCTACGAGTGGAATTCTTCAGACCGTAAAGAAACCCCACTGAAAGGACGCAAAAGAATTCATTTTGATATCGTGCAATTTGTAAGCATATTTTTTCGAACAGTGGAAATCTTTTGCCTCAGTTTGAACATTGGAAATCTTTTGCCTCAGTTTTTCTTTCATGTATCCACCGACAAGCATTGAGATATCACCAACAGCGAGATCAATTCAAATTGCCTATTGCTCTACTTTTGCCATTGCTGCAGTTTGTCAGTTTAACACAATTTTCCATGAAACGGAAATTGCTGCTTTGAATAACTCCTTCTTTTTTCTGGATTCAACTATTGGTAAAGCAATTATTTATTACAATTTGTTTACAAACATTTAGTGCAAGTTGACAGAATATGCTTAATTTGTTCTTATGAACTAAATTATTTTGTAGAAACAGCGGATAAATATTACTTGCCATACTGGCGCTTTTATATCATCCCCACTTGGGGGCAGGCGCGTAGTCGGGATAATAAGTTGAGAGGTGCACAGCAGGAAAAAAGATACATATCATTTTATTGTGAATTGAGGTTTCGGGTTTAGTGAATGGGTGCGAGCTTAATGTATTTTACCAGGCGACAAACTCGTATTACCATTTGTGAGGTCACACGGTCATTTTACAAATATAAATGATCATCAGGGAACAAAAAAGGCATGCCTTTTTTATCAAAAAAGGAAAAAGCGTGCTTTTTTAAGAAAGCAACCTTTTTACCATTTTTGCTTCTTCCTATATATCACGTGTGCATTTATATGTAAATTTTAAAAAATTGCGCATATTTATGTACATAAAAAGTAAAAAAAGCAAACCTTTTTTGAATTTGCTAGGTACCTAAAAGCAAAAAAGGCAAAATAGGTAAAAGCAATGCTTTTTTAGTACCCTGATTTACTCACGTATATAGCGCGAAAAATTGGAGCAAAAATTGGGCTGGGTATTGTAATCCTCCGTGGGGATTTATTAATAAATTTGTCACACATAATAAATCACGAAACAAGCTCCCTGGGGATTTAAAAGCGCCAGTATGCGTATGTTATACTAGCGGTAACACGGCCCGACGGCCGTCATCTCGAGACGGCCGTCGTAGTATTTTCATTGCAATAATAACAATACGCGGCAATTTTGTATTCTGTGCCAATCTAATCGCTGAGCCGAAGAGTTCAGCGAGCGAAGTGAGCATAGATCTTTGACTGCCACTATAGAATATTCGCGCAGACGCAGTGCACTGCTTTGACTACAACGCCTACGGTTAGTGAGTTTGTTAGGCTCTCCCAAGGTATATGTAATAATTCATATTAATATTAAAAATATACATTTCAGGAAATGAAATTCGAATTTCCAAATTGTTTCAAGTGATAATTGACGTTGTGGCCGTTGGAATGGTATTGTCTATAATGTCGTTTGCCGTATGTTCCTTTCCACCAGTCATTATCGCGTATAAAGATGTCCACTTCGAAGAAATATTCTTCTTAACGCATTTGGGAATGAGGCACTTCACCTCCGTTGCCACAATTTACAGATGTTGGGAGAGTTGTATTTTAGTTGTGACGTGGTTCAATGCTCTTTTTTTTCCTTGATTGTCTTTATTTTTGGGGTAACATCAATTTGTTGGTTGAAAGGACTTTGGTGAGTAAAAGTTTATTTATTTTGTATACTACCGGTAACTTATTTCATTTTTATGCAACTAAAACTCATACAGGGCAAAAGTTTTGATAATCATGATTTTTTCAGTTTCCAGCTTCAGACGATCTCAAATAGTACGTCAAAATCATCCAGAGATGCAGGAATTAAATCTATCTTAAAAACGTATAAAATTTTGGGAGTATTTTTTGCCGTATTTAACATTGCCTATTGTCGTCATCTTCTTCCCGGTGTTCTGTCCACAATGACTGTTGTTGCAATCGTCAGTTTATTTGTTGTAATTAGTGTACATACCAGCATTCTGATTTCATTAATATTCATTTATATCATTTTGTTGATTCTGTTTATTATTTGGTTCGGTATGTGGATCGCTGAAAATATAACAAATAATTCCAGACAACTACCGTTAATCCCAATGAAAATATGTTCATCTCTGTCCAAACGACAAGTGAGGGAATTAAAAGCAATTATTCCCATTTATTTTCGTATGAATGATATATTTGTTTGTAAAAGGGATTCAGTTTTGATATTTTATCGAATAATATTTGATAATGTCATTAATCTTCTTGTGTCGTTTTGAAATTTTTCAGAGGTATTTCAAAAATGTGTGTAAATTGATTTAGAAATGAAATCGAAAATAAAAATGTAGTGCACCAAAGCCTAACTTATAAACTTATTTATTAGACAAATTCTTCCATTCTCTGCTACAGTCTGAAGACTGAACTGGAAAATTAATTGAAAATTAAAGTTGAAATTGTTTAATACTAAACCACAGTTACACACCCCTTCTTAAATTGATTCTTTTTAAAACAGTCGATGAATATTACGTCCCGTTCTGGGGACGTAATATTTTTTAACTTTAAATATTTGAAGTACGATCTATCAAGAGTATAATATTGTTAAAAATATGTATCCGGCAGAAATTAGCTGAAAGTCATATTTTATTAGTTTAATGGATAGGCCACTGCTTCAGTCAAATTTGCGCTGACATAAATTGGGCACTTCACTAAATACATATGCCACCATTCAATCGTGACCCATCAATTACAATTTCCGAGATTATCACAGCAATTTACTCTAATAACAAGCAATAAATCCGTCACTGGATGAGTACTTACAATTCACACAATTCACAGTAGTAGTTTAATTATGTATTCTATACAATTTTACGTTTGAAAAAGTTGTATAATATGTACCTACACTACATATATGCATTAATTTTTCAAACAACTTTTAGCTGGAAAGTATTAACCACAAATGGTTAGTGAAAAATAGGTCATGTTTTTCAACAAACAAATTGCTTAGCTGATTGAGATAATAATAGTGCTGAGCAATTACCCTCCAACGAGAGCTATAATATTGTATTATCTCTCGAAAAAATCAACATTTGACTATAAGTTTAGCCCATAAATTATTTCCTAAAAACCACTTCAGAGGAAAGTTCATTTGAAATGAAAATAAACTAGATCGATCGATGGCTAGATTTTGGTTACCCGTTTTATTTTATGGATTTTTTAATCAGCGAGTTAAATTGTTTCCATTCGGGCACTATAGTAACTAAAAGAAGTGTCTCTATCACTATTGTACGTCATTATTTACACAATATAGTCATAGGTAAGGTGTATACAGTGTATTGGATACATGGATACAAGGTGTTTAATAACACGAAAGTTAATTTATTTACATAATGTGCTGCAGTTGTCCTATATAGGTATGAATATATGTAGATATCGCATAAAACTTTCTATCGATTTCATTAGGAAAGGTAGGAAACAAGAAATTGGTATCATAAATTTCTTTGCCATACCGAATTGTTATTTATACTTTAGATTTTCGAGAGCAAATTGATCCCAAAATGCCATTCTTGGAGCCAACACATTCACCATTTGCTGTTGGTCGTCTAGTTGGTACCATTCTTCAAAATTTTCATCAGGTCTGATTGGTTTCCACGCTTCCACCGGTTTTCTAACAAAATAATTTGACACATTGATTTCAGAAAAAATAGATTTTTTATCCTCATTTTAGTTATCATAACCAATACACAAGAAATTCAAATATTTAATTTGATTATTAGATGGATGAGATAATAGCATCAATGCTGTTATTTATTGTATCAGTAAGAAAACTTTTCAACATCCTCATTTTATAATTTTGAATTAGTTGATAGAAATTACTGATTCAAGTAAATGCATTGATACAATTTTATTAAAGGATTAAATTAATATCTGCCGTCGTTCAAAGTTAATAATATTCTATGTAGGTCTAGAATTGAGTCTCGATAATTTTGCAAAACATATTTCCTGAGTGGCTTAACAAAATTGTTATTTCTATTATTTAATTACCCATCCGATGCAAAAGTGCTCCATGTTTTGACCATCATCTTAGAGAAAGCGTAATACTCGGAACCGATTGGAATTTCGGGGTAGCCATAATAAGGAAATAAGAATTGAATTTCGTCAGCGTGAGATGGACCTAAAAATATCAAAAGAATATAACAACGAACAAGCTGTAGCTTTCTATTATTTCTAAAATAAGAGAACAAAATCGCAAATGAGTATTGCATGTTGAGCCACATTTAATAAAGAATACGAACCATAATACCCGGGTGGAAATCCTTCTTTTATTGCTTGTGCATAACTTTTGGCGGGTTCTTTAGTGAGGTAGTACAAATAAACGTCACTTGTTTTGGCATGATAAGCGGCCTCGATTTTCGAGCTGTGAACAAACCCTGTTTTGTCGGTCAACACATTTATTAAATCTCTCATGGTGTCATTTCCAATATCGTTATCTTGGAAGTAGAATTCTTTTATTTTTGTCGATATTTCGTCAGTTGAAATTGTTCCGACAGAGCCTTCGTAATTAAGCAATGCTGGAGCCATTTCACTCCAATATTGGTTTAACATGTTGGTATCTGCAGGAGATTTCAGGATCACTATAATTGAAAGGAAAAAAGAAAGAAGTGTTTATTTGAACAGATTTTTTCTGTTTAAAAGTGGCGATTGAGTTTAAAAATGTTTGTACTCACTCAATGCTTGTGCCAACCATTCTGCGGAATTAATTCCAAATATAACTGGCACGGTATTATTAACCCTTCCATTTTGTAAAGCGCTCAATGGATATTCTGATAGGAATGCTTCTAAACCGGGTTCTTCCAGAGTTATCGCATGTTGAATGTCCCCGCCCTGAAGAATGGCCAATTCACTGGCATTTGCATTTTTCAAGCACGTAATGACGCATTCCGCTATTTCTGAGGTACAATTGACTGCTCTTGCAACCGCGTTCTTTGATGCTGCAGGATTCGGGTCAATTAGAAGTCCAGATGTAGCAGTGCCGCTTTGAATTATACCTCTATGGAAATATCCTTGGTAATCAATGAAAAGGAAAGGTTATAATAATACTTGTTTCAAAAATTGCAATTGATTTTCAACAATTGTATGAATTTAATTATCCCATTTTACCTTTACTGATTCGCGAAAGGAGATGAAACGAAACAGATACACCTCCTGCACTATTTCCAAAAATAGTGACACTCCTTGGATTTCCTCCAAAATATTTGATATATTCTTTTACCCAACGCAAAGCCATGATTTGATCCTTCATTCCCATATTTCCTTTAACTAATCCGTCCCCAGAATTTAAAAACCCTAAAAAACAAATAGTATTTAATTAGTAGGTATTTATATTTTACATTATACCGAAAAATAACAATAGTATATCCATAATGATTAAATTTTTGTTTAACAATTCGAATAAACTATATTTTCAATTGTATTACCGAACACGCCGAGTCGATATTGGAAAGTTATTAGTACTACATTTTCATCCATGAAATACTCGGGGCCGTAACGACTTCCATTTCCGCTATTAAAGCCTCCGCCGTGAATATAAAATAATACTGGCAATAGTTCGCTGACATTTTTTCCATTATCAGGAAGCTACGGGGAATCAAAGCATAAATATGGCATTATATATGCAAATTCTGTAAAAATTATTCGATTTACATTATTGATTACCTTAGGAGAATAAATATTGAGATACAAGCAATCTTCTTCTCCAGCGCTTTCGTCTATTGGTGAATATTTGCTCTTCTGAATGCATTGCGGTGCTACTTCCGTTTCTGCTATAGTCCCATTCCATCCCTCTGTGGGTTGAGGTGGCTACAAACAAAAAATGTTTGATAATGTTTCATAATAATTCATTTATTTTTCTTGAAATTTATTTTTCTTGAAATAGTCGTGATCGATAACCATTTAACTTTCAAATGAATTTATTTAAAGATTGTTTTGTTCAACAAGTCTGGCAATATTTAGCATTTATTAAATATGTTAGATCCACAATTGAAGTTAAAGTTTACCTCAAATCTCAAATTCCCCAGCGGAGGCTTTGCATAAGGCACCTTGAAAAATGCAAAAAAGTTTCGCCCATCTCTCGAAGACTTTAGAACCGGAATGATTTTACCAAGAGGAGTTTCTACGATCTGGTTTGAATTATTATCCCCATTGCTGGAACCTGAATACAAATTCATTGATACAACAAATCGCACTGAACCTAATGGGTATCTACCCATTAGGTTCAGTGCGATTTGTTCAGTTTACAATTTCTTGTTGTAATGCCGTAACAATTTATTTTAACCTCATAAACCATTTCTATCTTTACAAATACGCATACCTAATTAAACCTTATTGGTTAATTTAAACCATAATTATGATTATGAGTTATGTAACCGTTACCCAGATTAGTGCTTGCTATTTTCAATTTTTGAGTTGATGAGATGGAAGGCACGACCCGGGCTGTGCTTACATCAAAATGCAGTATGTGTAATATCACAATGGCAAACAGTGAGAATTTCAAGAGCGTCATTCCGGTTAAATAATTTTCATAGACAACTGGGAAATTGAAAGAAAGCTATATAACTAACGTTACAATTGGAAAATTATTATAATGAGTCTATGTATTAGTAGTTTTGTATTGATTTAACATTTTACTATTTAAAATTTGGTACAGTTTCTCACCTTATTATCACAAATTGGTTGAACGGATATTAACACTTGCACTAATAAAATTAACCGATTGTTGTATTTGGTCTCAATGAGTTCTAACTCATTTGTGGGGCTAATCATGTGGATATATCGAAAATCTGAGCATCACAAATGGTCGGTCAATGGGTCATTGCTGTTTCATTAATTATCATATTAATTTTCAATGTGTTTTTAGTATTGTGGAGATAAGGGCGACTTGCAGCATGTGACTAAAGTTCTGTAAGTGACAGATGCTATCGTGTCTTGATTATTGTGGAGTGTGGAAGCAAAAATAAATACTTGAGTGCATACATGGTAACATGTTCTCCCGTTTTTAAGTACATTAGTGTGACTATGAGTGTTGACTGTACGTATGTTTATATAAATGCATGTTAATTCCTTGGATAATAAAATATATCTAATCATAATTGGTAAATAATAAGATAAAATGAAAACATCATTGATTTTACATAATTAATTTGTTAGTGACATGTAGGATTATGAGCTTATGAAGACTATATCATTACTATTACTATAATAAACCGGTCAGCACCGGGTGTAGCGAAACCACGAATTTACATAATGTTTTTAAAAAATTGAAATGGAAATCAAACTGCTGACTGTTACATATTTTGTAGCTTGTAAAGATATTATACATTGGCTGTTAGTCGACGACTTTGTACGAGAAAATTATTTCAGCTTTTTGAAAACTTGAATGAAAATTTGAATTGCTAATATTCATTAATATTACATATCTTTTCTTTTATATCAGAGCAATACCTAATACAAGCCTGGTACTTATACAAAGACACATTGATTGGGTCAAAGGTCATGAAGGAGTTGACCGATTAACCTCATCTTCGAACATATCCTCATATTGGATCTTAAGGATGAGTGTTAGCCGATCAGCTGTTCCATCCAAAATGATCAGCTGTTCCAAAAATGTATGAATATAATAACGAAAGAACTATTTCTCAATCTGCCCCGTCTACCTTTGGCGCAA
>JABASD010005400.1:0-12503 GCA_019776165.1 Pogonognathellus flavescens | reverse complement strand
ATCAATTATCAGACAGGCTTCTTCGCTACTACATTGCACTGGTTTGCAGTGGTTTATTATCTATCTATATTCTACTGTATGTACTCATACTATTTCTTATCTAATTTGTGATCATTTCAAGCCGAAACAATTTACCTAATTCGATTTTTGCTGACAAAATTTGTACTTATTCCATCAACAATGGCTTATTTTTATTAGCATGCAGAGATTTACATCACATGATGTAATAATCTGTTAATTGTGTTGTGTAATAATTACAGTTACTGTTACACGTATTGTTAGCTGAGTTTGATGTCTTGAGTCTTGTCTCTGTCTCATTGCCAGTGTTTTGAGTGTCTGTTAGAGACTCTTACTTTGCCCCTCAGGAGGACGACAAGGAAAAATGGAGTTTTGTTTTGTGTAAAGAAGACTCATGTGTCATCGGGTGATTTTGTTGTTAGTTTGAGTGTGGAATGAAGGTTTGGAATGAAAAGAAGACCTTGCAATTGTGAAATAAGTAGAAGTGTTGAAAGCTGCTTTTGTTCCCACAGTAGACCACACAGCAATTGATTGCTTCTCAGTTCAACTCTGCGGATGAATCTTCAATTCACTCTCTCGTCTTGCCTCTTCCAACTCTCCGTCTCTCCATTCTCTCTTCCAACTCCCTTTTCAACGCATGTCGTCCAATGTATGTCCTACCTAAAATCTTCTTATTCACTAGTCCTTCGTCTAATAACTTTTCTTTCGCTTTTGCTGCCTATACAGATCACATGGTCTTTTTTTGCACAACCAAATGGATGCAATAATGGGCAGGTATTTAACATACACATCAATTCATTTCCCATTTGAATCACAATATTTTTGATGTAGCTATCACCTATACGTTTAAATGGCTGGTTAATTAGTAAAATAAATAAATAACGTCAAATCACAATTACAAACCGACTCGTCACAGACAATTTTCTGTCACGCGATACTTATCGTTAGAAAAAAAGAAATGTGTATTAACACAATGTGATAAAATGTGTGATAACCTTTGCTTTTTCTACTATTGCACAGTTCCTGTAAAGTTGCTGAATATCTGTAAATTCTCTAAATAATAATAAAAAATGTTGTGCCTATATCATCTTTTACTTTCATTTTCAATAATTTTATTCAATTTTTCCATTTGTCATTCATCGCGTACAGCATGATTAAAATGAATGTCAATGTCATATACTTTATAGTATCTCCCTACAGTTTAATCATTTCAAATTTACTAAAACGTTGGAAACTTTCCATTGGGTATTCGTATCTTTGTCGTTAGAATCTTTATCCACCTCCTTCATGAGTGTTTAATATTTTAAGTACTTAAGTTACACTAACAGGTTCTTCTTTTTGCATGAAATAATGACCAAGTTCAGAAATATTTAATGATTTTAGAAGTTCTTCAGTTGTAGCAGTCGTGGTGTTAGCATAATAATTTAATAATAGAGCACGTGGACTCTAAGTCAAATTGCGGTTAGTGAATTAAGGCGAAAACTGGAAATCTAAAGTCACCCAAATACATTTCTGACATACATCTTTAGACTTTAATTCCAATTTCACCAAACTGAAACAAAGCTTTTGGATACCATGTGCTAAATTAGCATAGGCGGACGTGCTAGAGTTGGAACTGTATGAGTACACAAACTGTGTTGTAAGAATAAAAGGAAAACGTTAATTTATTCATTTCCTTTGGAAAAGGCAGGTTTGGAATGTGTACGGCGTGCGTTTCCTGGTTGAGGAGAGGAATAATTAAAAAGGGCAGACTGCTTGCCGCTATCCAGTCGATGCTTGAAACTACAAGTGTCGGAAAATCATATTTCAAGTCAAAGTTGAGGAAAAGAAGAATTGCGTATACAACTGTGTGTGTCTGGCTGGCTGTTAGTTGAGAGTATACACATAGGAGAATGAATGAATCTTTGAAGCTCCAACATTTCTGGATGTTTTGTTTTAGGGTTGAGTTAAGGAGTGGTTGGACTGGAATTGGAGAAATGTTGCCACAGTGTACTTTAGTCAACTTACAACACACACAAACACACAACACGCTCGTCGCAGACGTCAACTGAAGCAAATAATGTTACAAGTTACAAATGTGTATTAGTATTACATTCAACATTCCCTGCACCCACAACACAAACAGTCGCAGACTCCGCTGCGGCTGCGATGATGCATGATGATCTCACTGAAGTCTCCACGACCAGTTGCACCAACATCTGACACAGCGTCGTCTGTACTCTCCGTCATTTTGTGTGTGTACCTAAATGTCTATGCTGTCTGCTAATACACCCTCAATAATATTATGCCCTCATGCACATAAACTCCGCTTTACAATAATGTTGAAATACAAAGTAGAAAAGTACACGTCTAAGTGGTGACTATAGTCAAGTCAAGAAAGTCGAGTTAGTTAATAGAAAGGGTGGGTGGCATGGAGGAATGGATGAGGTAGGTATAATATTATAAGCATATGAATGTATAAGTAACAGTTGAATAGCAAAACGGAATAAGAGCAGTCAAGAAAGACGCGGAGACAGAGATATAAAATACTTTTCCTTTCTGTTTTACTTTTGTGGTAAAAGTATTTATGGAGACGTTGGATGACATCAGTTGGGCCTTGTCTCCCTCCATGCTACACTTATAGCAGCAATATTATACAGCAATAACAATAATGCTACGACATGACTCATTTTACAATAAACCGGTCAACAACGGGTGTAATGAACAACGAAGTTTCGTAATATTTAAAAAAATTGTTTAGGCTTATTGTGAAAACTTATGTATCATTTGACCTGAATTTCGTATGAAAATTTACATTTGAATTGCTCACAGAAGTATGTTACGCCAGTGAGCATGATTTTGAGTGTGCATGATTATGATTTTACTTATGTTATCTGATCGTAGTGATACCTGCGAGTCCTGGTACTGATACAAAAACACATTGATTGGGTCAAAGGTGATGAAGAATGTGACCGATTAACCCCATCTTCGAACTTAACCTCACATTAGACCTCAATAGTACGTTTAGCAAATTTGAAGTCGTTAGCTGAAACCATTCTTCAGTTATCGTGCTTACGGACAGACGGACGGACAGACGAACGGACATGGACGGACACACGGACAGAGTGAAATCATATAATAACTTTTTTGTTAATAATAAACACAGAATTGTTGGATGATTACTGCAAGTTGCATTAGTTGATGGAGCAAAGATCTTCTGGTGGTCTTCAGTCAAACAAAGTGAAGGGTTAATAGACGCATATGTACGCAATATCACATTTTCCCTTCCTACTTCTGCTTCTGTTCCTCAAGTCCTCCAGTACACGAAATGCACATCCTCACAATCCTCAGTCTACCTTTTCTCTTCTTCTGCCCTTCCATCTCCTTCATCCATATTCTGTCTCTTCTTCTATTCCTTCTCCTACATTCATCGTCTCTTCCTCTTTACCCCTCCCCCGTCTTGTGCTAGTCAACCTGCAGATTTCTTTGCAAAAACTAAGTTCCTAAATAAATTCAATGCAGTGTACATAAAACAACCAACAGAGTGATATTTCACCGAATATCCAAGTCAACAGACATCAAATGCGTCAATCGTCAAATAAACCGGTCAAACACCGGTAGTAATGAAACAACGAAGTTTCGTCATATTTTAAAAAAATAGTGAAACTTAAAGCGTGTTATGGAAATATAATTATTTAATTTACTTAATGTTTTTGTATTGTTGGATTTTTTATGCTTTTTTGAAAACTTATGTATAATTTTACTTGACTTAATTTCGTATGAAAATTACATTTGAATGACTCACAGGCATTAATATTACGAATCATTTATAAATCTGTTTCAACGGAGAAATGCTATCCCACGCAAATGTTCCATCTTAGCTTAACACAATAAAAATTTTCTCTGTAGCATTTTCAAATTTTAGTTGGGTATATTTTGACCAAAGGGGCATATACTAGTAAGGACCTATTGAGGCTAACAATAAGTTCGATGATGGGGTCAATCGGTCAACTCCTTCATGACCTTACACCTTGTAGAGTAACTACTGTGTCAATACAGCCTCAACTACTCAATATATTATAATTCCTACTTACATTTGAAAGCAAAGGTGAGCAACGTGTGAACGTGTGATTAGGGAGAACAACAGTGTTGGAAAATTTCTTTAAATGATAATTGATGTTTTTAATACATGTAGCAAAAGTGGTTATGCTGCTACTAACAGTGTTACGGTAGACGCTTTGATGTCACAGTTGATGTTACCGTGTCATTTGCAGTTCACAACACAGAGTCACTGTTCACACGTTACTTCCTCAGATCGTTACAAAAGGTTTATTTTTACATGTTAATTTCCATTTAGACATTTTTGTCACATTGAAACATCAAACGTGTTCCAATGGAGTTTGGGTGCTTCTCGGTCCTCTCTCGCAATGAGTTTCAATCACACGACAGTCAATATTTCAATACCACTTGGTAATAGAAACTGCAAAATTAATCTCTGTGTATGCACAATGCACACCTAACTAGCATTGTCCATTATGGAAAATTGCAATCGACCAACAATGCTTGTCCATTTGGTTTGTTGAGACTACTAAAAACTAAATTGTTTATGCACCTTTGGTCGTGTCAATTTGAAATTGAGCAAAAAATGGTTGCTGCTTATTGATAGAACAAAGATATAGTATTTGTACAGAAGACAAGTATTTTTGGTGAAATGCAAGGTACAGTGTGACATGTGATGAGAGTTAGACGGGCAATGCAGAGCGAACAAAAGGTGATTGTGAGTTTCAGAGCAGTTCGTAATAAAAGAAGGAGTTAGCCGTTATGTGAGTTTGCTTAAAGGATTGGTAGTCACCAACACCTAATTGTGGTATATTTTAGGCATGTTTTGTTGTTGTAGACATTTTTGGCCATTTGTGTTTAGCAACAGCGGTTGCTGTTTTAGGTTTAGTCTTGAGAGTTATTTGATAGTTGTTAGTACTTGGATGAAAAGATGGGTAGACATTCATTGTTAATGATGTTGTATTGCAATTAGGTGTAGTGTAGGTACAAGTGCAGGAACTGATTTAGCATTATGATGAGCAGAGCGACTGTGTGCACGTTTTTGTAAGGACTGTGAGGATGAATGTTGTGTGTGTGTGAGTAAAATGGTTGAGAACAGAAGCCCATTATATTTGTCAAGCCCCCGAAACATTTCTAATTTTATGGATAGCGTGAGTATGACTGAGTCTTCTCTTTGTGGGATGAAACCAAAATTTACATCTATGTAAACCTCACGTTTTGTGCTCCTAATCTTCATTTGTTAGGATGAGACGGAATTGTTATCCACGCTACTCCTGTCTTATGGTAATTTTGATATTTCTCCTTCTAATCAAATTCATATGCCACAAACAAGCAAACACCAAATTAACACAAAACTTCCTTCGTCCTTATTTCAGTCCTACTCGCTAGTTTGTGTGCTTTACCTTTTCATCGCAAATGATTTACATTTTTGACAGGTTTTGTGTTCTGTCTGTGTGCAATTGCTATTCCGCCATTGTATTCAACCTAAACCACAAAATTGGCTTTGTAATGGATTATGGCTGGATTTCAATGCAATGCGATGGTTTATAAATATGACCTTGGCCATACGGAATTTTTCACAAAAATAACTTGTCTTCCCAATTGCATATTTTAAAGTTTTCAGAGTCTGCCACAAAAAAGTCTTGTACAAAAGCTACGAAACGTATCAGCTCTAATCGAATGGTTGAAAGGAATACGACAAGGTGTGAGGACGCTCTTTAAAATGCCTTGCCATTCAACTGTTACTTCTTCATAGGCATTGCAATCGCCATCGTCCTCACACTCCGCTCCACTGTCTCTCCCTGTACTTCAAAATGGGTTCAGCTTAACCCGCATAGTTCTTCCTGTTCAATGTATACAACATCCAGCACCTCTTATTTCATTTTTAGGCTATTCTTCCTTCTATCAATCAACTTTATCAAAAATATGAAAACAATTATTTACTTTAACCCACCGCCAGTTAACGCTGAATAAACATGTCGATAGAACAAAGTGTGTGTACCAGCATTTCTATTTCAGAATATAAAACATTCTTTTACAAATCATTCTTACACAAAACATTTGTAACACTTTAGAATATTTAGATGTTCTGTGTAGCTAAAAATCTCTAAACACACAAATAATGGCGATAGACAAATGAAGGAGAGTTCTGCAAAAATGAATGTGACATAATATTTCTTGAATTGATTTAGAAACAGCAAGAACAGCATCACACTTTTTATAGCATAGGTACTACTAAGTATCTAGCCATGACAAAGAGCTTCAGCGAATATACAGATGATAAAATAAATTATTAGAGCAAATTTGTTGTTGCAGATGTGAAGTGCAATATATCCTGCAGCATGTAATTTGCTCCTCTTCTGTGTAATAAGTGTTCATAGCACCATAAACACAGGATTTGGTATCTCGGATTTATTTAAACGTAAGTAAGTGTGTTAAGGAAAAGTGAGTTTAGGTATGAGAAGGAGAAGGGAGTATTTCGGTGGCTGGTGAAGTTGCGGGTAGCGGGGTGGCAAGCTCATTAGGAAGAAACTAATTTCATGGGAGTCCACAATCCGCCACTCGCTCAACTCCGAAGTCAAAAGGACCGCATCCTAAATTTATCTGAAGAGACAGAGCCGAGAAAGACAGGAGCAACGAGTCAAGTCAACGCAATACTTTTCTGTTCGTCCAAATCATGCAACAACCCTTCTCTTCTTCCTCCTCGTGTCGACTGTGTATACCAAATTAATGAGTATTTCTAAGTAAAACTTCAAGTGCTTATTTATACATCCCACACATCCATTCTCCTTTCTCTCTCTCTACACAAAGAAACTTTTTTATTCGTACACATGTAACATCAGCCAAGTACATTGTACCAAAATCAGGACGAGATGCTGCACTCGTATTCACATTCTCCACAGCATTTAGTTAAAGTAATCCACAGTATGTACATGTAGTAATCCATAGTGCCTTAGTGCCTATAGAAGTGCATAGTGGCCCAGTAGCTTACTAAGCATAGCCCAACGGTGTGCAATGTTTGCAGAAGAACTCATTATACAAGTGCAAGGAATCTTACAATTAGTCTCAAACATTATGACACCAATAAAACTAACGATAAGAAATAATTTTTTTTCCATTTCACCAACTGGATTTTATAATCGTATAGTGTACCTGGGAGACCTTTTTGTGGTTATTATTCCTCCTCCTTAATTCATTCGGTAAACAATCCCACAATTATCCAAAATATTGAGCCAATAATTGCTATTAACTGTTCCCAGTTAGTCCAAATATTTGCGATTTTAAAATGCATAATAGAATACTGGCCGAACATGTTTCTTTCATTTAAGAATTTCTTGCCAGTTGACACCTGCAGGAACTTTCTACTGAAGGACTCACCAAACTTGAGCCCCAACGACAAAGGGCAGCAAATTTACCAATTGTATACCCCTCTGAGCCCTCCCCCAACAAAATATGGAGCCCTCCTAAATTCGGAATCGAGTTACGCACTTGTCCACCTGAAATGAATATAAATAATACGTAATAAACAGAAGCATATTTTTCTGGGTTTGTGTTTGCTACAACAATTTGATGTTTGAGAAACACGGAAGAGAAATGATTTGCTTTTGAGTAATGTGAAAGATGAAGCCAGGGCCAGGGCAGGGCTGCGTGGAGGAAGAAATGCGAGAGACGAGTGTGGAGATTTGATGTTTGTAGATGTGTCCCGTCTTGTCTCATGTGAGATGCTTTTGTGTAGAATGTGCACTTGTATCTAAAATTAAAGAGGGAGGATGATTGTAGATGGTAATTATAATTATTTTGTTGTTTTATTGTTGTTAATGTATTATTAGGTCTGTAATGTAATATGAAATATTTGCGTGTTAGCACGCTTGTCTGCATTGTCTGTTGCATTTTGATGGAAGGTGTAAGTAATTAATTAGTGAACGGTAGCCGACGCCAAAGTTCTTGCCACAACAACTCAATTACTACTTACTCGCTTTTAAACATGTTTCTCAACTGTTTGCTTTGCTCCCACTAATTACCGAATCCTTCAAACCTTTTTTAATCGTTTTACGTTCAAATTTCTCCCTTGGATTTCAATTCCATTTGCGTTTTCTCTTCTTTTCTTTTTTTCGGTTGAAATGGAACAACTCACATTTTGACATGAACACACACGAAAGAAAAAGAGCAGTTCGTAGCGTTGTTGGGTAATGAGCTGTTTCGGTTTGCTTGATTCAACAACTCCAACTATTAAATTAGCCCTGCTTCTTTCTTCTAATTGCTTTAATGTGACAATTAGTGGAGCGTTATTGCAAAAAGCAACGCGGGTGTCATGGCGGCTTCTGACTAAATAATGACTCTCTGCAATATAAAACTAATAATGTGATTTTCCGTTAAGCGAAAAGTATTAACGTAATTGTTTAATAAAGAAAACACCACAACATTCTTCTCGGCACGCTAATCCCACCGAGTTACTCAAGACACTCCACTTGGCCCAATATCTTTTCTAAAATAATTTCATTTCACACATCCGCTATATTTATAACCTGCACACATTAACTCTCCACTGCTCTCAATTCAATAACTCCTGAGAACAAGGCTCCAATTATAAAACAAGTTAAAATCCCAACTACATATTTTCTTAAATGCAATCATCCCAATTTTTAGACCTCACGAGGTCTTATGCAGCCGATATGTCCGTCTGTCTGTCGGTATGTTTGTCTGTCACCACGATAACCCGAGCAGGAATCAACTTAGGCGTATGAAACTTGGTACACATGTGTAAGAGGGCAAAGCGGAGGCTAAGTTCGTTGGTCAGTAAAATCTGTCCAATGGTTCGGGAGTTATCGGGCAAAAACTACCAGTTAAAATAGTCAAATAGTAGTAACAAAAATGAAACACCGCTTCTACTTTCTTTTAATTTACATACTCATAGCAAATATGAAGACCTCCCTAAACAAACTCGGAGCATAATTTATGTAACTAAGGGAAGATGATTTTAATTGAACAAGGTTTCGTCAATTAGGATAATTAAGCCCTAAAATTCAAATTTAATTACAATTAGAAAAAGCTATGGCTAAAAAAGCATTTATTTGATTAAAATTATATTTTAGCGATAATAATTGAATTATTGCAATTAAAAAAAATAATAGTCAGTTCTAAGTTTTACAAGAAACTGAAAGCATTTGGCATGAGGCATTCATACTTTAGTTTATACTTAGATGACATTACCAGTTTAAATAATGTCCGGAAATGTAAAATGAAACTGGTTTATACTGGTGAAAAGCAGAGAAAATTGCTACGGGACTATTGAGTACAAATTAAATGCGTTTATAATAATTAATTACGTAACCCGGAAAGTCAGTGCATTTGGTACCTGCATTAAAATATTTATTCAAGACGAATTTTCAAATCCATACACTTGCGGGGTCGTAAGACACATTCTACAGAAAATGGCCTCTTGAATGACATCAACCACGATCAAGCACGTAACTAGGATTACCATTTGGAAGGGTGACAAATTTTTTAGGGGAGGGGGGCACATAGTGTATAAAATGGGTTATTTACGGCCTAATGGAAATGCTATTTGAAACCATCCAATAGTTCGGTTTTATTTACGTGTCAAAAATGGCCATTTGTATGAACAGTCTTTATCTGTGTAACACAACAAAATCAGTAATACATATAAAGTGTCGCTGCTCCTCCCCACAAGACACAAACATTAATATAGTTTCTCTTAACCTAAACACTTACAATAATATAAACATCATGTAACTCAATTTATATCATTTTTTAACATTAATAGTCAAACAAACATATCATTCCTTAATTCCAAGATCAGTTCCTTCACATTATTGATAAATAAGCCAGTGGTAAGATCTTTGTATACCCAGTTTCTAGTCTATTCTTGAACTGCTCTGTGTTGCACAGAGTTTCTACCCGATTCTGACTTATAACGATTAACAATAAGTGAAAGAAATGATCGATTCGAAACCAATGGTGGAGTATAGTTATACAAATTAAACCAGTTTTCTGTTCCAACATATCCATTATTCAAGCTCTTCCATACCAGTTTTCACAAATTTAACAGTCTTCGTTCTTTAATAGTGAGAATATTACATCTAACAAGCAAAGAATTAATTTTTGCCTGGCTATATTTGATTTGCCTCTTAGGCTTATACTTACTACATTGTGCAGTATTGCTTTTAAATTTACACAGTTTTGGATAAAAAAAATTAACAATGAATCCGTTAATTCTGTTATCAATTTTTGAAATGACATCATTAGATTGCTTAGCCCATAATGATATTAAATAATCTGATATCGGTAATACAAAGGCATACATTAATCTACACATAACCTTTTCTGAACGGAGCTTTTTGATGCAATATAATTTAGAGATTGCAGCCTTTGTTTTACTGTCAACCGTATTGGCTTGCTTTGTGAACGTTAGATTGTAGTCAAACCAGACTCACAGATACTTGAACTGAAACACTCTTTCTACACATTCATTGCCCAGTTGTACATTATTATAAACTGTCTTTTTTACAATATGATCATGTGACTTGCGAAAAATCATAAATTTAGTCTTATCTACATTGATTATTAGGGAATTTTGATTACACCAACTATACAATTTAATTCAATTATCATTTAACATTTCTATAGCTTTATTTACATCAGTGTCAGATACCCATATGACCATAGATCCCGCAATCGCTACTAGGCTATGTTAGATTTGTGCAACGGTGTACTACCACAAATGTTTTTTAATTGGTTGCTGCTGCTTGAACAATCGTTATATTGCAGTGAGCTGGGCCTCAGTCGTTCCTCACATCATTTGACAACTGAGTCAAAATAAAAAATCTCTTCACTGTCTTTATCATCCGTTACTAGTCTCTCACCGCATTCATTGGCGGATAACATATTATCCAAAAGAGTCTGGAGCTTAGCTTCCAGCTCTTACTCTTCCTCCTCTTCCAACCCAAGATCCAACGCATTGAAAATAACTATTGCCAATTTTGAAATTAATGTTGTTTCACTATCGCACTTTTTTCGCGACACACCGTTTTTATGTGGATTGGGACTGCCAGGCCAAAGAAAAGTGTCTTTGTGAACGTGACCATCTTGATGAATTTTCAACTGCTTCATATCATTTACCACATAGCAATCACTTCTAACTGAACCGTCATCGAAAATCTTTTTTCCTAGTTTGGCAGACTGGTATAGAAGGGCCCATCCACATTCCTCACTTATAGGAGCACAAAATCTTTTTACGATGCTTTTTAGGGAAAGACATCCCTTCTCGTCGAGTTTACATCTAATGTTCATCTTGATATTCGGCAGGATCGATCTGTAAATTAAACGATTCACACATGTTGGAAAAAAGTAGCGCAATGTAAAACGTCAGAGGTCATGAAAGAGTTGACCAGTTGACCCCATTTTTGAACTTAACCTGCGCGGGGACCAAAAGATCATGTTTGAGAAGTTTGAATGAATTCTGCTAATCCGCTCGTTAGTTATTGGTGTCACAAACCAGTTATTCTGAAAGGTCAAAGGTCATGAAGGAGTTAACCGTATCACCCCATTTACGAAATGGACCTTCGATGGAACTCAGAGATCACGTATGAGAAATTTGAACGGATTGCGTTCATAAGTTCGAGAGTTACGGGAGTTGTGAAAAATCATAAATTTAGTTTTATCTACATTGATTATTAGGGAATTTTGATTACACCAACTATACAATTTAATTCAATTATCATTTAACATTTCTATAGCTTTATTCACATCAGTGTCAGATACCCATATGACCATAGATCCCGCAATCGCTTGCTCCCGTTTCTAAAACCTGAATGCGCTACTGCAGCCATATTGAAAGATAATCTAAGTATAACGATTAACGCGAAGGGCGAATTCTTTTTGAATACTTGGCATGTCATAGCAAAAATATATTGTTTTTTCACTTCATAGCAAAAATATCAATCAAAAATTTGAACTGAATGTTGTTCACTTGGTTCAAACCAAATGGGTTTCTTTTAGTTTATACACTCCGAAAAGAATCAAATCGGTTTTTTTAGTTTATATAGTCCGAAATGAACCAAATCGTTTTCTTTTAGTTTATATAGTCCGAAATGAACCAAATCGTTTTCTTTTAGTTTATAAACTCCGAAAAGAACCAAATGGGGTTCTTTTAGTTTATACACTCCAAAAAGAATCAAATCGATTTCTTTTAGTTTATATAGTCTAAAATGTTTAAATACCCACTATTTTCTGAAAATTGATTCTTTCAGTATAAATACCCACTATTTTTTGAAAATTGATTCTTTCAGTTTAAATACCCACTATTTTCTGAAAATTGATTCTTTCAGTTTTAATACCCACTATTTTCTGAAAATTGATTCTTTCAGTTTAAATACCCACTATTTTCTGAAAATTGATTCTTTCAGTTTAAATACCCACTATTTTCT
>JABASD010005399.1:0-12506 GCA_019776165.1 Pogonognathellus flavescens | reverse complement strand
TTTAGTGAAAGAAAGATGAGATACACTGGTCCTATCTGAACAAATCGACACAAAATAGTCATTTAAATCATTACAGTTAATGTCATATATTAGGTTGGATTTAACATTGAAATCGATACATCTTTTTAATGTATCGTGTATACCATATTTAATAATATTTTCATTTAACATTGTTTTGGAGTCACTATACATACTTTGTTTTACAATTTTGACAGACTTATTGTATTCTGACAGGTTATATGAGCTAGGACATTTTTGTATATGTATTACAGAACCAACAAACCGGAAATTTAAGCATAACTTTTTTGTTATATCCATATTATATTAAATCCAATCAAGTGACGTTCAGCCGAAACATTTTAGCAAAGAATTATCAATCATGCTAAATTTTTTAATTTCCTACCGACAGTTATTGATATATAGATTATATCGGCTATTGGTTTTCCGGTCGTTAAATAGACAGTGTGAATATAAGTAAAATGTTCGCAATGAAATGTTACTAATTAATAAATTGTACAAACCAAAAAGAAATATTCTTGACAGGAAAAGGATGTCGTGGTTGCTTAAGCTTGGATTCTACACATCGTTCAATAGAGGAAAAATAGAGATAATTTAGTCTCGTAATTATCAGAACAAGGATAGACTGTAAAGTCGTTGCTATTGCTATCTTGTTCCACTTCATTAAAAAAACACCAGTCGAGTCATGAATGTCACAGCTAGGGTCAGAGTTGGAGTATCTAACGCAATTCCTTGAAGTATTATCATTGTTTTCGAGTTGTTTTGTGTTCAATACATTTAAGTGAAGGCTGAGACGTAAAATGTAATAATATACAATTGCAAGGAGGATGTAATAAAGTAGCGTGAGAAATGCAATTACCTGTGCTACCTAACAGCTGAATACTGTTAGTTGTCAACTGATTAGTGAATTTATTTGACTAATGATGTGGTCAAATGAGTTTTCCATTGTTGTTGCCGAGTGTTTCGACAAACTTTGAACGAATTTTAGCCTGCTTTGTCAGTGATATATCGAATTGCATGATACACAAACCGACGGTCAGAACTATCGTAGAAAGTAGCTTCCCCTATTAAGCACTGAATGTCACCGATGGACAATTCAGCTTCAACAAATCACTAAACTTTTAATGAATCAACATTGTATGCATAACGTTTTGCTATATCCCCAAATTATGTTTAATTCAATCCAATGTGTTTCAGTTCCCTCATATTAAATCGGATTTACCGATAATACAATGTATTAATAAAAATTAATTTGCTACAATAATTTAGCAATGCAAACATAATATCGTACATTGGTTGTCCGGCCTTGAACAGTGTGAATGTAAATAAATTATTTGTAATAAAATATAACTATACATTAGCGTAAACCTCCGATGACTATTTTTCATATAGAAAGGATGTCGAGGTTGCTTGGAATCTGCATAACCTGCAATAGAACTATTTTATAAAGATATGATTTAATGTTAAATATCTAGTTCCAATTCCTAAGAATATCAACCACTCGCATTAAAATTGCTAAAGTGAGAGATGGAGTATCTCAATTCCTTGAATTAATATGGTTTGTAATTTTATGGGCTTATAATATTAAAGAGTCAGTAAATAATAAACCATTGCAAAACGGATGTAAAAAAGTAGCGGAAGATTATTACATAAGATATAATGTTTGTTTTATATTTTTTCTATTAAGTTGTAACTTTGTTGTCAGGGGTTAGCCTACAAAATTCATTGAATGGCCTACACTGTAACAATTAAAATTGATTGATTAGGCAAAAATGAATCAGCATTGATTGCATTACTTGCGATTATTGTAACCAATCTACAAAATTTTTCAGTTCACTTCCCGGAATTTAAATTAAAATTTGCAGACTATGCTTGATAATTGCATAGGTGTCGGAACCGTGGGGACATCGGGACTATGTCCCCACAGAAATCTTTTAAGAAGTAGCTTTTTTTCAATGAGCATAACCAAATTGAGCATTTTATGCGTCAATTTCTCCAAAAAATGAATTTTCTGCACTAAAATGGAAGAGTAAATGTAGAAAAATTCGCGCTGCGCGCGAAAATGTGGTATATTTAGCATATTCATGAAATTATGTCCCCACGCTCCAAAACATCTTCCGACGCCACTGGATAATTGGTATTGCTATAAGAATCAGACGTCAACTTTATTTCTATATTTAATTTCGCAGAATTTAAATCTTATAAAGTAGCTTCAGCTACTTAATAATTAATAATAATATATCGCAGTGACGGTGAGAACCTACAACGAACTAGGGGCTTTATTATTTTAGAAATTAGCTTGTGTGTGAATAAATGTCTATATCCCTTTGTTATCTTGGGAAAAAAAAATTCTACAGGCTTTCTCATTGAAATAACGGCAGACAATTTAATTTAGGCTTTGACTTGATTTGTCAGTTACAACCGCTACTTAGGTAACGCAGAATGAGCATGTTGATGTATGTATATTAACGCTAGACAAGCCGGAATTCTAAACGTATGATTTCTCTGTACGTGGTAAATAATTTATGTATAATTTAGTAATACCGTCTCAAATGAGATTGCCTTTTAGACACAGTGAATAACATCAACGCAAATATATGTCTAAGATTATAATAAACATTTAAAAGTGTGTATTATTTAGCGTTAATATAAATGCATGATGTTGAAAGATGGGTATTGATCCTTTAATAGCTACTAAAGCTGTTTCAGTACATACACTTTTTGGTAATTTTAGATTTTTGCAAATGACATTTTTACAAAATGTTGTGATTGTACCTCTTGCTTTAATAAACAATTCAATCACTTTACATTTACATTAAATTTGTGAATCTTTTACGCAAGGTTCATTGATGTTTAACTTAATTTGTTTCAAGCTTGCACAAATTACTTGTTGAAATAAACCATTTAAAACGAATGTAATAAAGTAGCGTAAGATACGATATTACCTATGCTAAATAACCGTTTTTTTATTTTTGTCAACTGATTTGTCTTGAACTGTCGTCAAAAGAAACTGTGTTGACAACTTTGAACGAGTTCAGCTGAATCGTTGTACAAATATTGCTATGACAGGTACACAGACAGACAGACAGACATAACGTTCCTATAAAGTAGCTTCCTCTACAAAATTAATCAAATTTGGCAGTCTTCACTTTCAATTCAAACATTAATAGAATTAAATTAACAGTATTTAAAATGCAGTGTATTTTTGAGGCTGTATTAACACATTAGTTATTCGAAAAGGTCAAAGGCCCTGAAGGAGTTGACCGATTGACTCCATTTTCCAGGAAGTTCTTTCTTGCGACCTAGAGATCATGTATGAGAAGTTTCAATAAACTGTGTTAATTCGTTCGGGAGTTATAGCGGTCACAGACGGACGGACAGACAGTTTCACTATTTTTATAAAGTAGCTTCCGCTACTTAATAAATTCCTTCAAAGAACTCAGGGTGAAAAACGGTGACATTATTATTGAATAAAAGTGCTTTTCAAACACCTATTTATTAGTATTCACAGTATTCAGATTTCCGCATCGTCTTGTAGCATGGTTAGAGAATATTATGAGCATTTGTCGTTATACATTTGAACTACAAGATTTCTATCGAAGCCTAAGGTTTCTATATGATCAAGAATGGTTTTTCGTTGTTCGTCATTCAAAGTGGTCGCCGTGGCAAGGGACCACCATCCCATTTGTCCGTTTGGATAACAATTGAGAACGATTGAGTAACTCTTGTTATCTGTCTTGCTCACGTAAAGACGAATATCCGTTTCGTCTGAAAATATAATACACAAATAATTTTATTTTTCGAAAACGAAAATTGATTTGGTTTTAATAATTAATCGCAAAGAATATAAAGAAATGTAACAAAAAACTTACTGTATTTTCCAACTGTTGAACTGAAGTCACATATTAAAGCACCAGGATATTCATCTGAACCATGACATTTCCAATTGGTAACTTTGTCTCCAAATCCGTAATAAGCTCCATCCGTTTGTGAATTACTGAAATCATGTTCAACTTTAACTTTGCCACACATTTGCGAATAATCGTCATCCAAAGTTAATAAATTTCCTTGCAGTATTTCCGCAATGTGGAGTCTTGCAACGACATCACCCAGTTCCATGTGCCAGCCGTCTGCTGGAGTATTAGCTCTAAACTGGATTAAAAATTCATAACTATATTAATAGATATTCCCAAAATAAAAGTAAACTAGACAATGATAAAACACAAAACAACAACAAATTTTATTACAAAAAATATCTGAATCCGTGAACGCAGACAATATTTATGAAATTATTGCCATATTTATTTGCAATTAGTAATTGATTCAAAACTGTGTGGCTATTGATAGTAATAATAAATAATAGTTAGAGTGAAGTACCTCGTGAATATCAAAGTTGTCGGCTGAAACTGGAAATCGACAAGGGTTGCTGTCTGGACAAACAGCACTAGTTGCAAAATTAAAAAACATCGAAAGGAAATTAAGAAACTGCATGTTTATTTCCCTAAATACTGATACACTCCTTTAAATTAAATAGTTAAAAACGAGCTTGTCAATTTCTCACTAAATGGTAAACTGTTTCTGACGGGCTATTTATAAAGTAGTAGTGGGTCAAAGGCGAAAAGAAAAAAGTGGTCGGCGACCTCGGCCTAAAATACTTTTGCCTGAGCTAATGTGAAACTAATATAATACCCGTTACTTTTGTATTTACGAAGCATTTACTTTGTAGTGAAAGACAAAGGCGTATCTGAACATTTTGTGACGGGGCCCTTGATCATAGGTATTAGGTGTATCCCGGGTTAGAAGAAAGAGAGAAAGATTTTCTGGGTACTTACACGAAAAAAATTATTTTGCTTTTTTTGGCCTTAAAATAAAACCGTCTTCTCGTGATCTCGGCATAATATGGATACCCACCCTCCCCTCTCCTAGTTATGCCTCTGTTATTGTTTGTATCCTGCAACTTAAGGCCGGGTTTTAAAGATAAATTATTCGAGTTGGTACACTTCCAATTGGCAACTTTGTCCACAAATTCATTTCAACAAACTGAATCAATTTGTGAATTACTTGCATTCAACACAAAACAATACTACCAAATTATATCTGACAATCATCTTCATCCTTTAATACTTCTCTTTTAATGATTCCGTAAAACAAAGTGTTGGGTTTATATTTTTCGTTACCTATAGGGTAAATTAATTATATGTCCATCGAATATTTTTATGGAAAATTGAAGGGATTGAAATCGGAATAGTTTTTTTCTCAATATTCAATTGTAAGCTTTCTTATTCCTTCTACTGTTTACATTTTAATTTGAAGTTCGGCTTGATTAAACTAAAAATATTTGTAAAACGAAAATGACTTTCAGATAGGATAGGAGAAACAGCGAAAAGCAGTTCAAGGTTTAAATTAATATGCTACTAGGATTTGGAAGAAGAAGTAACGTAAACAAAGCTGCGTAGTTGTTTACCGATCTATTTATGTTGTGTGATGCATCTATGAAATTGTTCACTGTGATGTGATGGATTAACCACAGTAGTGTGACGACGAACAGGACGAGTGGTTGTAATACGACCAGCTTGTAAGTCTTACGAATCACAAACTCATTGATTTAATTTTCAGTGACGTAATACGTTTGGATAGTATAACTTATAGAGCTACATTTTATTTGTATTTATTTAAAGAGAAAGTTTAATCTCAAAGAAATCGAAGTAATTGGACTGATGATTGGGGCGAGAGGAACCATTCCTGCATTTTTTGACAGTTTCAGAAAAAGATTTAAGCTACCAAAAGAATTAACACACAAAATTGTCATGAGTGTACTCAAAGGATCCTGTAATATTTTACATAATCATTTATACAATTATATATAATTTGCATTCGAAGTTTAATTAATTAATTTTAAACCTTTAATAACTTGTTTGACTATTTTGTAATGTATTGTACAATATTGTTTATATACCGTGTTAATGGCAAGCACAAAATATTGTGTCGGTGATTTCAATAAATTGAGATTCTCTCTCTCTTGAACCTTCGCAAAGGTCAACTTTGCTTATAGAAATACCGAAATACCATTTATTAAAAGTAATTTCAAATCACTAAAGTTTCGTGCATTTAGCATGTCATGAATCAATGACAGTGTGCCACGATGGGGACTTACGCCTATCGAGATCGGATTAATTCATTTAATTTAACATTCATAAACATGAATTCCAGCAAATTTAAGAGAGAGTAGAATAATTAAGAGATTAAAGAAATTATATGAAATATATAAAAGTATAATATACTGATGACCAAATATTGTTAATATGTTAATTTGTAGTCCTTATAATCTCCAAATTAAAACTTAGACTTAAAAAACACCTAGCAGACATTCAATATAATCGAACGGAAACTTCGGCCGTTGCATTACATTTTGCAGATAATCCTTTCTATATATTTAATATATTAGCCGCAGATGCCACAGTTTTAATTGAGAAAGAACGCTGAACATTTCAAACAGGCCCTTAGCCTAACATTTTATATCGCAGTATCACTGTTCATTTAAGGCAAACGACTTTTTAAAATTTCCTAAAACGTTTACATGATTCAGCGTGTAACTATTTGCTATTAGTTGCCATTTGGGGCAGTCACACTGGCGTCACATAGCAGATTATAAATGCGCTCTCGGTGCAAAATTTACAAATTTTGCCTGAAATTAACCAGAAACATACTAAATTAACGCGTTATAAATTTGAATGTTTTTGTCATTTGTTAGCCAAATTTCATAATTTGGATTATTTTTAAAAGTAAATAAAGTGTGCATTAAGACGGCTCCTACACATCTAATTCCATAAACCTGTACAGTACATCAAAATGGAGATGACATCGTTTGTATCGTACTGGCTACTCTACTTTGCCCTAAAATTCAAATTATATATTTTATAAAACTCATTTAGTATTTGTACTTACGCTGCCGAATGAAGCGTAAATTTCACCAAATTGCGATTTCCCACCTAGTGATATGATAAAGTGTGAAACTAATTAAAAACAGATGCGACGGGTGAATAAGGGTAATTATTGTTACAACTTCATTTACAATTGTATTTCATTCATTCAACACATTGCATATTTTCAATAAAATAACAAAATTAGTGCAATAGAATGTTAAAATCATATAATTGAAAACATTCAGTTGTTATCAATGAAGTAGTCAATGTTTCCTTGGTTAATCACTGAAGGAGAACTGAAGGTGGCTTTGATGTGGCCGGCATTGTTGTAGTTTTTATCCTCTAAATATCTACCAGCAGCGGTAAACCAAGTCCATCGCGGTTGAGCAATTAATATTTCAAGATTGGGAACAGTATACATGTTTTCCATTGAGAGAGGTTTATCACCAACAAGATTTATCAATCCCTCATATTCGCTCATTGGAAGTTGCTTCTTGTTCCATCGCATATAAACAGAAGCGACATCTTCCCGGCCAAAATTTTTCAAAGTGAATCATTTCTTCAGAATCTATAAGACCAAGTCCAGATGAGAGAAGTGAGGTTGTGTTGTTTTGTCAAGTAATCTTGTGTTATTTGGTAAAACTTTGCACTTCCGTTTACGCCAGGCCGTCCCCTCACATCAAGCCTATACGATTTATATATGGCAGAATGTCAAGGATTGCGACAGCCCCTGCAGATTGTAGTTGGTGTAAATACGGAACAATTTTGTCCAGTTCTACTTTCCACAGTGTGTTCAATGCCCCGCCGTTTCTAATCAAATCTCTCCACCTTCTCTCGGCATCATCTTTGTATTTTGAGGAAGTAAAATTACTGATGTGTCGAAGTGGGTTCCCACGCCACCACTTAATTCGTACCAAATGGTGATTGTTCCAATTAGAAATAACTTGCTCAACAAACCTAGTCCATTGTATTTCGCTAGAAGTATACATTGGCATTTGTGTTGTGATTATTCCTGGGGAGACGCCTGCAATCTTCTGAATTGAACGAACTCCATCAGAATTGCTTCCATCAAAATCAAACACATGTATTCCAGAAATTGTTTTGGAGTTTGATATTCGACGGAAGTAATTTAAAAGCATTGGCTTTTCATACGGGATATTCGGAGGAGTCATTATTCTCTGTTGGAATATTAATTATAAATACTGATAATACTCCATGTTTAAAAAATACATTTCAATTATGTCGCTGAAAATTTAAATCTAGTATAAAAGTATTTAATCATTTGTACTAAGAATGGCTGATGACAATTTTTCAATCGGAAGAATACCACTTGTATACCAAAATAACAGCCTTGTCTCAAATCAGCTCCGAACTTCTACATACATAAGATATGACTAAAAAAGTACTTACGTTTTCCGTCAAGTTTTTGTTATTTTTGTTGGCCATGGAGTTTTCTTCTCCACTTATATGGTTAAGGTCCTGCTCATTTATTTTAATGTCATTGGTTTTTATGGCCCAAAAGAGGATACCACCAATATAGCAAGATATAAATATTGTAATCAAGGTAACGAAAATTATCATTTTTGGTAACACATGTAGATTAGGAGAGTCGGTTGTGACATTCACAGTAGATGGTTCATTTAAAACTGGTAAATCGTTTTCTTGATTTCTACTTTGTTCTAGGTTCATTGTGTTACGCATTTTAAATGTGGACACTGTTTCAGTTTTTCCCTCAATTTTATCTGCACAGTGTACGTTGTAAGTATTTCGCAAAACTTTCAAAAATATTACTGCAACATGTGGCCAATCTTTCTTTTGTAGTATTGATAACAATTTGAAATTTTGACTTATGTCCGTCACCTCTGACTTCTGAATTTGTAATAAAAAAAACGGTTGCACTTGTGGACTTAAAAATGTTTCATTTATTAAAAATGCTTCATTATGTTTCACGGAATAAATAAGTTAAAGATATCTTACAATCAATTGTGATTCGTCCTCGGAAATGATTTGAAGCTGAATTAAATTGATTAAGATCATATTCAAATTAGTAATATGTTGGCTTAGGAAAACTAAATGTTCAGTCAAATTACTTCTTAACTCTATTTGGTGCATTGTCAATTTATTGCTGCAGTAAATCCAAACATCAAATTTAGGAAATACAATAATTGATTAGTTAGTACGTGTGTTTTGAAATGGACCAAGTTACAATTACCTTTATCCACTTGAGTCAGAAAATATTGTCGTATCACAGCTTTTTAGAGATAAAATATAATCATTAGACTATTGCCGATATGTCACGGCTTAACTGTGATTTTGGAATTAATTAGCAGTGGAAAATCTGGACGGTACGCACAAGTGTAAATAACACTTTTAATCGCTTTACAGCCACATAAACGCTACCTATTTTTCCTAAATCATATGAAATCACGAGTGGCCTTCCGTAATTAATCCATTACAAATACAATGCTAAATTTCCAGCTAATTTGTATACGACAAAAATTGAAAGTCACTTAAACTGTAAATAACTATTGCTGTATAAAATGACATATAAATAGCATTTTCATTTAGGATTGTTGCGACGCGACCTAATCTGGGCAAAGTGAATGGATCTCTTTAGGTGGAGGACCCGAGTTTTTGGAAGTCGTTTTGTGTTTAGTTTCGTATTTCGTTTTATTAGATATAGATATGATAAAACGCGTAGAATAATACGTAAAATAAGTTTTTAGTCTCGTATTGCGTATTATTAGGAATCGAAATGATAACACGACGAACGATATTTAGTCTGAGTTTTTTAGTATAGTGTTTCGTTTTATTCTAAATCAAATGTATAACACGAAAATACGATGTATCGTCTCGTACTTAGTTTTTTTGGATAAGTTTTTATATAGTACGACACGAAATGTATAAAATACGATGTATTGTTTCGTACTTAATTTTATTTGTTAGTTTGTAGATAATACGAAACGGAATGGTAATAATACGATGGATCGTCTCGTATTTAGTTTTATTGGACAATGTTTTCATAAAACGAGTAATAAGTTTAGGAATAAGATTTGTCGTTTCGTGTTTAGTTTTATTGGCTACGTTTGGATAACACGATAAATAATTGTAAGTTCAATATTGTCGCTTGTATTTCGTTTTATGGAATGGTGTTTAGATTAAACGAATAAGAATTGTCATTGGGATTCGTTTTATAGATTGATGTGTTGATAAAACGTTTGGATAATTTAGTTTTACGTATTTCTTGTATGAAAGAATTGTTGTATATGTGAAATGGAATTGTAATTTTGGTCAGTTGCTCTCCAGAGCTCGTCAAGTTCGGACGCTTTTTTGTGAGCTCTCCGATTTACATTGATTTGTGTGTAAATTGTTTATTTGAAGTAAATTTGAGTGTGTGAGTGAAAGAAAGTGAATTCTTAAAGAATTAAACGTCTGAGTTTTTTGTTTGCTCTCGTTTTTTGATTCTCACCACATATAAAGTGCATCGGTACCCGAGCATCCTTGGATCTAAGTTCATTTGTGAAGTTTAGTGTTCATTGGACTGTAGACAGAGCATTAGGATTGCATCTGTAGAATTGTAAGTGCATCTTCGTATTTTTGTCATAGATTGGGAATAATACGACGAACTGTACAAGACGGAAAGACGGTCGTTTTTAGTTCTTCGTTATTTGCTTTAGACGAGTCAGGAAACGCCGCACAAGACGGAATAGATTATACGATAGTTTAGTGTTTTCGTATTTTCTATTCATCAAGTGATAAAACGCCGCAAGACACGGAACGAAATATTTGGTCGTTTCGTATTCTAGTGTTTTGCCTTATAACAGTGAAAAGACGAAGTCGTAGACCAGACTAGAAACGAGGATTTCGTGTTTAGTTTTTTGCCCCGATATTCTCAAAAGACGAAGTAAAAAACGACACGAGAAAACGATAGTTTGGTATTATTCGTTTTCTACCCCGGACTGTCAATAAGACGACACACGAGACGCGAGAAACAAGAAACGCGAGTTTCGTTTTTTAGCATCGATAGGAATTTTGGACTGTGAATTGAATTGTTAGTGATACGTTGTCGCACGTTAAAGCGGCTGGTCCTTCGAGAAGTGTTTTGTTTGTTGGATTGTGGATGCCTGAGCTATCGAGAGGGAAGGCTAGTAGTTGTGACTTGGAGAAGCTGACTCACAGCGAAACAAGGATGGTTAATTGCCCAGTTTGTGTTTTTTGTTAAACAACACATATTTCACAGTTCGCCTTGCCACTTGCAAATTATGGTCCTGGGGAAAACGGTCAAAACAACCGGCAAAAAGTTTTATTGGCCACAAATAAATGACAGAAAGTTGCGGAAATAGTAAAAAGGGCTATGTGAATCAGACAAGGACAACTCAAATTGCTACGAAAGTTGATTAGTTTTATTATTAGATAAAAAAACCAACATCTTATCACAAGACCATTACAATCTGCTAAATTCACGTATTCGCAAAAATGTCTACCAAGTTAATTAATTTATCGCTAATTTTAAGAGAAAATTTTTACTTTTAGCGAAGAAATCTTTATCGTTTAAAAATCAAATAGAAAATTATAGTTTTGGTAGTTAAAGTTTGGTAGTTAACCACTAAGGAAGAAAGTAAGGGAAAGATACTGGGAAGTCTGAGTGCCCCAATGCTCAAGCAAGGCCCGAATTATATTACAACTCTGCAGAATGCAAAATGTGGAGTAATTCTTTTATATCGAAACTATTGAAATGTACATAAATGTACGCATACTGGAAATTAATTTTTTTAATTTTGGCACATTATCGTGCAAAAATGATTCAGATATTTACCTAACAACTACAAAATCCTCAATGGTTTTTTGAAACATAACTGAAAATGTGACATTTAAAATATTTTGCATTTTCTACCATTTCAGCCGCTTTTGTTCATTGTTGCCGGCCGGCAAGAAAAACCACCATCCATGTACAAAAGCCATTTAATTCGGGGTTCAATAGAAATGATCACTTTCAGGAGAAAAATGTATTTATGCACAACATTGTTAGCAGTCTCAATCCTATTGCAAAGTTTCTTATAATTGTATTTACACTTCTTCATGGTTCTGCATGTGTTTCATTTGGAGGTTGTACAATGATTTGTTTTTTTCCTTGTTTGGCAAAATCAGTAAGTCATAGTTAGGTAATAGCTTTTTTGTCACAATATATAAGCGTGTTTTCATATTACATCATTCATTAGTTTTATTTATAGATTAACTACCTCCTACTGTTCTGAATATGCAATGTTTTAAATTGGGTTAGTCATAGGGTTTCTGTTTATGAATAGCAATTCGTTGCAAACAAGGAAAATACCGTATTTATAGATGTGCTTTGATAAAATAATATTAAGAGCATATTATATTATATATCTGACACTTGACTCACTAAAGTTAAATGAAATGTTTTGATTACGAATAAATTATTTGTCAAAGTGAGCTGCTATAGCTTGCCTGGAACTACGCTTATTAGGTAGCTTACGTCACGTTACTTAATAATTATACGACGGTGTTCTTCATTGCAGTTTTAATTGAAATTTTATTTAAACT
>JABASD010005398.1:0-12515 GCA_019776165.1 Pogonognathellus flavescens | reverse complement strand
TCGGAAATAATGTAGGGTCGGAAATAATTCCGGTCGGAAATAATAGGTAACCCGCAAAATTATTACTAATATTATTACAATGAACATAAACAAATGAGTTGTTGACAATGTAGACACTTGTAATGTTGCGGGGAGCATTAGTTAATTGTAATTTGACATTATGTATACAGGGTCATGATTCGGTAGTGGGCGTTCTTCTGGATGCCGGAGCAGACGTCGATCATGCTGATAATGACGGATGGACTCCCCTTCGTTCTGCAGCGTGGGCAGGACATGTGGGCGTTGTTGATGTTTTGCTACAACAGAACGCTCAGGTAGCTTGCCACAAATTCTTATTTGGCACAGTTTTATGAACTATTGTAATTACTGTTATGCTCCGTTACTCCGAAAATTGGATGGAATGGAATGTGTCGTTGGCATGAAAAAAAGAACAGTATTGTGATTAAACATGATATATTGATATTTTACATTCACATAATTATAATTATTATGCTGGACTCCTCGTGTTTTAGGTGGATTTGACTGATGGTGACGGACGAACTGCTTTACGGGCAGCCGCATGGGGAGGTCACGAAGAAGTAGTTACTAGTTTACTGAGAGCGGGAGCATCACCTTCATTGGCTGATAGTGAAGGAAGAACCCCATTAATTGCTGCTGCATATATGGGGCATGCCGAGATCGTCGAAAAATTATTAAACGCTGGGGCAGATGTGAATCATTCGGATTCTGACGGCAGGTGAGTAGAAAACCAATGAAATGGAGTTATTAAATTTTTACTATGTCGTTCATGCCTTTTTGTAGTTGCTGTGAAATAATAATGTAGCTGTAATTCCCAGTTTACAGTATAGCAAACATTAATGGGACAAAACTGTGCCATAAAATTGTTTGATGAGGTAATAATAATGTTTCATGTCCCATAGAACGGCTCTCTCTGTGGCGGCATTATGTGTTGCAGCTAGTCAAGGCCACCTTAAAGTGGTTACTTTACTCCTTGATCGAAATGCTGCAGTCGATCACCAGGACAAAGATGGTACCACTCCTTTACTTGTTGCTGCTTTCGAAGGTCACAAGTAAGTTTGCTTAAAACAAATATTGATTTATCATCCAATTTGCAAAAACATATTCCGCTATTGAATCTCTGTTTTCTTCAACTTTGTTTACAATTTACAATTCGTTCAATCAGTTTGATAAACGGAATCAGTTTCTGAAGTTTCCACGAATAACTTTCTCAATGGCAAGAATATCCTTCATTTATTCTATGAAGCATTTGTATTCCAGCCATGTATTTCGTTTACAAAACAATATTTGTCGATGCGAAATCTGATTAAGCTAGTTGTTTATTTTCGTCTGTTTCTGAAAACAAATCTATATTCATCAGACTTCCACATCTGTTTTGTTATTTTCCTGGTCTTATATTAGAAAGCATGAGTCTGATCATCTATCTTGATTGTAGGGAAGTGTGTGAATTATTGCTGGAGTATGAAGCTGACGTGGACGCTGCCGACAAGGCCGGTAGGACCCCTTTGTGGGCTGCAGCATCAATGGGCCATGCTTCTGTAGCCGAGCTTCTTCTGTTCTGGGGAGCATATGTCGACCACATTGACGGAGAAGGAAGAACTGTTTTATCAGTAGCAGCTGCCCAGGTTTGATATTCACTTTTTTCGGGCAAATTGAATTATACGACACGTTTAAATAATGGCGGAGGTAATGACATAGACAATTATTTTCGTTAGGGTAATGTTGGAGTGGTCAGACTTTTGCTGGCCAGAGGATTGGACGAGGGACATCGGGACAATGCAGGATGGACGCCACTTCATTATGCTGCATTTGAAGGACATCAAGAAGTATCAGAAGCACTGGTAGAAGCTGGTGCAAGAATCAATGATATTGACAACGACGGAAAGCATGCATTGCTTTTAGCATCTCAAGAAGGTCATCTAAGTGTGGCAGAATGTTTACTTAACTACGGCGCTGCTATTGACCAGAGATCTCATGATGGCAGAACTGCACTTCGTGCTGCTGCCATCGATGGTTACAGAGATGTAGTGCAAGTAAGTTGATCTTCGTTTATAAACTTAAATGAATATTGTATGATTTGCGGTATACTACATGCTTATATGTATTTTATTTAAATTAGGTGATGGTGAATAGAGGAAGTGACGTAAATTATCGTGATGCGGATGGAAGAAGCACGCTATATTTATTGGCCTTGGAAAATAGAACTCTGATGGCACAGTTTCTGATCCGTTGTAGTGCTGACGTAGAAACTAGAGATTTAGAGGGTAGAACACCGCTCCATGTCAGTGCTTGGCAAGGACACTTGGAAATGGTGGAATTGTTAGTTTCGGCTGGAGCGGAGGTTAATGCCACGGATAACGACAAACGAACTCCTTTGCAGAGTGCCAGTTGGCAAGGACATAATAATATCGTCCGTTTGTTGTGTGAAAGAGGTTCTAAAGTGGACCATACTTGTAACCAGGTGATGCAGCACTCAATGAATGTTTGTTTCCTGTCTGCTATTTTAATCATAGCATTTGCTTAATGTGGATTTGAATGCATTTTTCTTTCAGGGTGCCACTGCATTATGCATAGCAGCTCAAGAAGGTCATTTAGAATGTGTTAGAGTGCTTTTGGAATGGGGAGCTAATCCGGGACATTCAGATCGTTGTGGAAGGACTCCTATTCGCGTGGCTTTAAAAAGCGGCCATTCAGCTATATCTAGGCTCCTTGAAGAAGTAACTGTTGCCAGAAGTAAAACAAGTACGTTAAAAATTGTATAAAATACATTATGTAACAGCCAAATGGACTTGTAGGACTTCTGAATTTCTAGAAACGCTATCATCATTAAAGTTAACAGGAGTGTAGATTCTGTAGATGTAGGTACTTACTAAACGCAATTAATCTGTAGAAAATTAATCTCTAAAGTTATGAGTGTTATAAAGAAATTATAGCTCCATTTCGCTTTTTAATTTTGACTTTGATAACGAAATGTACACACAGAAAATTATTTTTTAATTGAAAAATTGGTTTCTAATAAGTTTTAAGATTGTTATAAACTTTAACTACGTTCAATATGTCTGGTATTTCAGCGTTTGACTGTTACATATTATTTCATAAAACGTTGAGAGATAGAATTTCAATATATCGTTGTACTTTTTTATTAACCGAATATTAATTAATTTTTAATTGACAGTGTTGGCAAGTTCTGAGTATGTGGCAAGTTGGGATGAGCTAGATTCAAGGAATTCTGAAGGTTCCGATTCAAGCAAACCGTCCAATCCAATATTTTACCCAGGAATGCCTTTCGCATCACATGCGCTTGGTAATTCTGGAAAACTTCATTCCCCGGTTTTATCACCTACGTCAACTCCCGAACCTGAGAAACGACGCTCAGTTCATTCTGCTCGAGGCGGAATGGTTAACTCGAGCAAATCGAGTTCTAATTTATCTGCATCTACTAAGTCATCTCGAAATTCTGTGGCAGAAGCTAGTAATGCCTCAGATTTGAGTAAAGGGAAAGGTGTAGCTCCACCCCCAAAAGGAAATGCTCACAAGTATCCAGGACTCTCTTTCACACAGCAAGTGCAGCAGCTTTCAAGATTAAAAAGTAGACCTGGAAGTCGTTTATTATCACCTCTGAATGAACCGCAAAGTCCTATTTACGCATCTCCGCCAAAATCCCCGTCCAGTGATAGCATCAATGAGGAGAGAATTAGTCCTTGTAATGTACCTTTCATGTCTGCGAGCCAACCCTATTTAAAAGAGAGCGGAAAAGATTCTTTTGGCATCAGTGTCAATGGGGGAAATCTTGATCTAGTTAATAATCAGCACGTGATGAATGTTCGAGGTAATCCTTCGTTGAGTTCGTCTGGGTCTCCTATATTTAGTAATGGGTCCGGACTTCCATCTTTTGCATTCACGAGGGTAAATATTTTTATTGCAAACACATTTTCATGTTAAATTGATTGTGAAAGTTCCAAATGAAAATGTTTCGATACTTTTTGCAGGATTCTCATATGAAGATAATTTTGGGTTCATCTACAGACAGTTCTAATAATATGCGAGGCTCTCGAAAAAATGGGCCAACAAACGGAGCTAACAGTGGAATTAGTAGTGCAACGAATGCAATACGTAGTGGGCTAAATGCCCTGAAAGCTGGAGTAATGGAAGCAGCCGTAGGGAGAAAGACTCAGCAGGATGATTCGCCGCTCGTGTCAGCTGCTTCAATGGCTGTTCCTAATTTGGTTCAACAGAAACCTGTACGAAATAACGGAGCAATGCCATGGAAGCAGGAAACACCCTTGTAGCTTCTCCCCTGAAACTAGCTAGTAATCCTACATCACAACTAATCAAATGAATATAATCACAAACAAATTATTAACTGAGCAATATACTGGAATTCCGATTTGCACAAGGCACAAATAATATAGAGGCACATTCAACGAGTTAGAAACAAAAACCCGTTTGGATTGTCTGATGAAGTGATACCAAAAATGTAATATTTTGCTGACTGACGAATAGTGCAGTTTTGATTTTCTGCTTGCTTCGTTGTTTTCCATCAAGCCAACTGTCTTGCTCGCAGCTTTCCGTCAAAATTCCAGTTCAAAATGTTTATTGTTACAGTTTGTACTAGATGTATTCTTTTTACCCTTTCCTTCTGTTATCTGTGTTACTCGACTTCTTTCTTCGCCATCATTTTCATAGTTAACAGTTTCATCTCTGTCAGATGACACTACCTTATTACAACTTCTACGACATATTTGTATTGTTTTACATAGGATGATGATTATATTATGCGTATGTGTACATTATGTGTATATTATGTGTATTCTTATGTGAGTAGTACCATAATTAAGTAGTTCTAGAATATTATCTACTTATGTTTAATCACGGCGCAATTTACCAACAATATTTATTACGATTTAGTTTAGTTATTGTTGTACTGCTACCATTCGAGTCTAACATGTAAGCTGTTTGTAAGCAATTTTTTGATACTCATATCTTTGGTGAAGCTGAAACACGCTATAATTATGCATTAGTTGGATCTGATAAGAGTAACGTAACCTAAAACGATATTATGTAATTGTCGTCGAGTATGGAATTAATGTATGGGATATTAAACTATTAAATTTTGTTTAGTACTGTAAGAAATATAAAACAATGATACATACTATACAATAATTATATAAATTATCGTCTACTTAAATAATACCTAATATTAATGTAGCACAAAACGACGAAGATGACAAAGGTCTCGCAAAATACGTAGCTCCAGTACAGCAAAACTGTAACTTAACTTATTGTTAATTAAGAATTGTAATAATTGCAATTCAAAGTATCACAAGGCTTCACACTTGAAATAGAGCCTTTATGTACCAAAGAAGAATGAAAATTTGCGCATTGAAGTATCTTTAATTCAAACCAGAAACATACCTAATAGGAATTGTTGTACCCGAGGTGAAATGAAACACGCAGTATCAATTGCATGTACTTGGAGAGAAATTCGAGTATCGGGTTTATTAGTTAAATAGTTGGTTCAAATTGTTTAGAATTGTTAGAGCGTAAATGTTATTCTTCCTATTCGAACTGTTGAGTAGATTTTAATTATAAGGAAATTCGTAGTAATTGATTTACTCACATTGAATACCATTTTGTGTTTTATACTGCTACATCTAAGTACTGCGATAGTGTAGCGAGATAATAATATGAATAGTTCTACAATAATTAGTACTAGTAATAATAGTTATGTGCATACGGACATAATTATTATGCCTGCGGCATGCATGAAAGTCATAGTAAATTAATGTTGTTTAATTATGATTTCGCTTACAATTACAAAACTCTTGTATTATCTCAACTGTGCGTATAGTTATTTGTTCATGTATATAGTCAACTCAGCTATCTTTATTCCTTGCACATTTATAGTCATCACATTTGAATTATTATGAATTAAACCAATGGTTAAATATTTGTGTGGGTTTGCTTAGCAAAAAGCCTATGTCATATTTAAATATTTCACTTGTACACTTGAACTGTACTATTAGAATTAAAAATATTATTATTATTATTATTAATAATTACGGCTACATTCGTGTACAATTTATCACGAGAAACAGGCAGCATGTGAAACCTGTTGTTAATTGGTTTTTATGCTGCGGTTTTGATGCATGTGTATTTACTATTTATTACTAGGTACTCTACATTCGTTGTTATTTACACTTGTTGTAGCATTAAGAATTAATATTCGACGTGAGCTAGTCATGTGTAGTAATTTGATGTTTTCTTCGTTACCCTGAAATTCCCAGAAATATTTTTTGTAGAATTATTTAATTCCTTGCATCAATGTACTGATTCAGATTGAGGAATCAACGTTGATTTGCTTGTATTGACTATCTAATCGATTAGCAATTTCATTACACTCACAATTTCGTATGATGTGGTGTTCTTCTTTTCTAATCTAACTGCGTACCCAGTGTTGAAATAAACTTGTTTAGGTATGTAATGATAAAGATGTATTGTTATTAAAATGTTGTCGTGCTTCGGTCATAAATACACCCGTATCTCATTGTTACTATTATAAAATGAATGTTCTACTAAACTGCTTGATTTCCTTGGACTCTATGTAGTTCTTAGGCTATGATAATATTATTATTATGCCATGTTTGCATTTATATGCTTCGTATCGCTTATTCTACTACATAGTTTTGTTGTACGTAAATTAAGATACCTTATTAATAATAAGTGTAGTATTTTATTATCAATGATGATGGTATTAGTATCATGAAATGTTATTATATTAATGTGTTATGCTAATACTCACTCAGCGATACACATTTGTACCAGTTCGTAGAAATATGTAGTGATATTCAATAGCCAGCTTCAAGCCTACCATATTATATTAGTATAAAATACAAGTAAGAATATTATTACTTATTTATTTTAGCGTCTGGATGTTTTACAAAACCAAATGATCTTTTTTTCTCAGATTGTCTAACCAATAACTGATACATATTACATACCATACAATGAACGTAATATTAAAATAAATTATGATATGATTCATACTCTAATGAACTACATACACACATGTAACTGTTAGAAAACTAAAATGTAGCCTTCCTTATACTTGTCTTCATTCTTTTGTCTGTTGATGTTATGTCCGTTTTTGCATAGATATAATATTATAGTGATGTGTAAAAGCGTACCATTTGTCAACGAGGTCGAGCTATATTTCTGATTTCATTTTAAATAAATGCGACTCGATAATGTAACATGCTCAAAATTCATACATTGCACTTATTTCATCCACGTCCATTATACATGATATTTATTACAACGGACCGTGAATGATCATACTGCTCTAATGCTAACATACAAAATCAATCCATGAAAAGACAACTTTGCTACATATTTCTGTACGTGATACAAATATTTACTTGACATAATATCAGCACTGTAATAATTTAACGCTAGGACAATGCTTACACAGCGGTAACATTACAGCACACATTTTCTTACGTCCCTAATAATAGCTCCTGACAGTTGATATGTCTCATGGGAATTCACAACGGGTAATTAAGAGTCTTACTCTTGCACCGCTGCTGCGGTTATTCAAGTAATTTATCCCTATACTAATAACTTGTTGAAAATGAGGAAAAAATCCTTCAGATCAGTCAGCAGATGGTCTCTTCAATCTCTCTTATATAATATCAGTATCTCAAATCAAACCCAATACAATACACCATGTAATGTTTGGCAAACTGGGCAATATAGAGTTCATCCTACATTTTACATTTAAAACGTAGTAGTCATTATAGTCATTAAGACGTTATATGCATACAGATCGATTTCGCTGATGAGTTTTAGAAAAATTTCACTTGGGAATTACACTTTGAAAGAATGCTGTAAAACCCTGATACAGATACTTTGTCTACCACGTTTCTCTGCATTCGCCGGATACATACAGATGAAAATAAAGTACACACTACATAAAAAGAATTCACAAATCCGGTCTATGTCATAATATTGCTATAACTGTGGCCGAGAGTGTTGGCAAAAATTACTGTACCATAGACAAAGCTACATATACATATTAAGTACTGACTTAAAGCTAGGTGCATGCTGTTGAATATTTACATGAGATGAATGAGAAATCAACTGCGAACAAATGCGAATAAGGAAAGTGAAGCCAATCTCCGGTAAAGTAAACACAGGAAATGTGTTTTACCACCATGCTGCATTAATTTCCATATGACGCTGATAAGAAAGTGAAACCAGGCAGGAAGCATAACTCACTATCTCCTTCTTACAAAACTACTTAACATTCATAATGTGGTGCAGTCAGCAGAGTGGAATTATGATTCTCTTCTTCTTAGTTCTATCCTATTCTACTCTAATGGGACTTCTCAATTGTTTAGAAGGTGATTCTTCCAATGTAACACAGGAAATCAACTTAACTCGCATTGGCCAAAAAACAGAAGCTACACTACGCTGACTGCACCAAACCGAAGGAGCGTCTATCTATGGTGGGGCTTTGTGATAATATTTTCATGTCGATTGTCTAAAGTCTACCCATCCTCCAAACGAAATGTGTCATTGGAAATAACCCTATTCCATAACTCCTACACAATCTGACGTATAGTAAACGCTAAAGTAACTGTATCCTGAATACCGCTTATTATCAGATTAAAACAATATATATCTCATTGCACCCACTAGATGTGTACCTGATATTGAATATGAAAAAAACTTTAAAGAGGAATTTCTTTAAAGTTGAAGAAGGAAGTGACACTAGTGAAATACAATTAAATTCGAAAAAATGAATCATTTGTTTCAGAATTAAATAAATCTGTGGACACCTTACCCCCAGTACTAAAAACCTGGAAAAATAATTGCTTCAGTGTCCAAATTACTTTTGATTCCCACCTTGATGATTCTTCAAGCTTCGATATATTTTTATTTCCTGTTGGAATTCGCCTTGGCGGTCTCAGGTAATAAAGTTACAAATACATCTCACACACCCACACATCCACAATGATGAACTTCTTAGGTATTGCATCTGTTACTAATAATCTTCTATTATTATTACTATTACTATCTGGAATAAAATCTCTGCTGTCATTATTTTCCAGATGGAGAGTATATTTCATTTCCTTGTTCGCCGTATTCGAAGGAAGTTCAAGCTTGTATTCATCGGTATGCAGAAAAGGACTTCAGTGCTATTTCGCCGTATATTTACGGAAAACGGACTAAGGAAGCCAGCAGCAGTGAAAGATGCTTTTCTAGGTAATTTAACTTAATGAACTTGTTTTTAACACCGCACTTGATTAGGCATTGACTTATTTTGAATAGTATCTGAGTTTGAGTTGGACAAGTATAGAGCGGATTCTGAGAAACCAGCTCCTGGTGGCGGTCAGGAATTTGAAGACAACTGCAATCATCTGTATGACGTGATTCATTGCTTAGAAAGTGAATTGGTGTTGTGCCAAACCATTTCATCGTTCTTTATGCTCAGAAATCTGGTGTACGCCTTGAATAAAATGGTATTTTTGATATGTGGAACCCAACATAATTCTGAAGGATATGTCAGTGAGTGCTACACTATAAAATGAAATGCCACTTTCGTGGCCAATAAGTTTTCAAACAAAGAACATCTGCACAATACATCGTCTATCTATATGCCATGAAAGCCGGTGGGCTTAATAGTAATACCTAGTTACTTTTACTCTTATTTGTTTTGTAGGTGAAACTGAAGCCATGTCCAACCTTGGTAATCAACACAGACTGCAAAGTAAGAAGTTACAGTTATTAATATCTTTGTGCCATTTTAAATGTGACTGTTTATGGCATTCCGGGCATTCGGCATTCATCAGAAAATTTAAATTAACAAAATGAGCATGATCAATCCAATTTAACTTATTATCGTCCATTTTCACCGAGAATAGAAAATCTGGTGAAAGTAGATAAAGAAAAGTAATATTTTATTATTTTATATAGTTTGTCAGTTTGTGCAAAGTTTGCATGAAAATTGGATGTGGCCTTTCCAAAGCCACATTTAAATTAAATAATATTTTTTCTCTACCTGAAGATTTTTTTATTTTTTGAACATAAAGTAGTGGCTCCACAATTTTGTAAGTTTAGTGTTTAGAATTTGTGTTTTTGGCTATGATTTTTGATTGAAAAATCTCATTTTACCCTTGTTTGACAATTTGGCATGATTGTGTGAATTTGTGCATAGATTATTGATTATGTAATGTATTATCTTGGAATGGGTACCTACTTTTTATACATTATGTTACGACTTCTGATGGGGTAAATTAGATCGATTTAAAAAAATGCAATTACAAATATAGAGTTTACAAATCTTATGAATTTATTATTACCAAAATGAAATAATTGTCGTTGTCTGTCTCTCTGTAATTTTTCTATTGCTGTTATAAGTACATGATAAAATTATCACTCGTTCAGTCGTTCATAGTAATTTCCTACAGTAATCAGATCACATTCCTAATTATCGATGCTGTTACATTACCTTGCAGTGTTGCTGGATTCCTTAGACTGTTTAGAATGCGTCAGAACTTCCAATGTCAATGAATGTGTCGCCCCACCAGTGGTAAACGATCCTCATTTATGGATGCAAATAATAAGACTTGAAAGAACTCCATCAGAAGTGTGTCCGCATTTGAAAAAACAAATAAAGTGTTTTAAATCGAAAAAAATTGTTTCAACGGATTGTGGTAATAAGGCTCAGGAAATTTATGTGAACTTGACGAAGGTGTTCGTTAATTCTTGGTGCAATAAAAATTCTTTGTTGTCATCAACCACTAACTTTGCTCTGAACGAGTTATTAAAACTATCTACAATTACCTACTGGACATTTACAATATTTTCCTAATTTTCTGATAATTATGAGTTGCTGTAATTGCAATTTTTAGCAACAATAAATAAAATTAAAACCCCAAAATCAATGAAAATAAAAATACTGTCAAATTATTAAAGTCAAGATGGAAGTTAGTCTCTTATAGGTTTATTTGTTTAGCTTTTGCTTAATATCACGAATTCTACATAGTATTAGTACAAGTGCGCAGTACAGGATAAATCCACTTACACTTTGTTACATGCTATATATACTATTATAGAATGTATTTGCCATAACATTAAATTTTATTTTTGTAAGTCAGTAATAGGCGATTTGAATAATGTTAATACAGTAAACGTTTGTTTAACTTAGTAATACTTGATGGGTATCACAATGTTGTTGCTACCCACACAACATTTAAGGTGGATCATACTTAAAGACACGTGTATAGTAGTTGTAATTTAGAAGACAGAGATAATACTGAATTAAGAAGATGTACAATATAATACTCAGAAGAGACCAGCGTTCTATTAATAACATCTAATTCATATATTTATGCTTAGATTGGCTATAATAATGCCAGAATTAGAGGGAAGGCTTAGATTTTAAACTGTCGATTAAGGAGAGAGTCTTGATCAATCTACATCTTCAGCTCCGCTTTTGATATCCTGTTGAGAAAATTATCATTACATGAAGCACTTAAATTCTGCTTTTCTACGAGCTTTTATAAGATCAGCCATTTACTTGCTCAGCAGAGATGTAAGTTACGTGCGAGAATTTCAGCTTCAGTAATTGTTAGGTAAAGGCAAAGGACTTCTAGATCTAGAACGATCTCTCTCCATAAACCGAGGCCTCTTGCATGCGTATGAGCCATCTCTTCTGTAGTGACTCTGACGCTCGTCTCTATTCAAAATCAATAAATTACATGAGCTATTAATGTATTCTTTATTGTTTATTTATAATGGGCTTCAGCGTAGCAGTGAGACTTTTTGTACTCCTTTAAAAATTGTTTAGACTGGTGACTGGTTAAAAGTTAAGTAGAGAAGAGATGAAAGTCCGAGAAGAAAGAAATGAAGAAAGAGATGAGAGAAAGGAAAACTTTTACAAGTGATAACTGTGATTCTGGAGAGGCGAAGGACGATATTTCCCGTGCATATGAAAATTATTCATAACATAATCAAAATCATCATTAGGTGGTATTACAGCGAGGGCGTAACTACGTATGGGCTCACCGGGCTTGAGCCCCACGGTTTGAGCCCCCCTCCATTACAAATTTCTAGATACGCCCCATTACAGGTAGTACGGATATTCACAAATAAACCCGCAAAGGGTGTGAACGTAATTTTAATTTGCGGGTCGGGTGTGGTTTTTCTACGGGTTCGATAGTTTCGATCGGCACTATGCTCTAGTACTTGGTATTTATTTACTGGATTCAACCATGTTTAACTGCATTCACGATTCAATACTCCGAACCCGGGTAGAAAAGCGTATTGCTTACTCCCTGGTTTACAGTAATAGCTAAACTAATATTATCTCTTTGTATAATATTTACGCAATATTATACAAAGAATATCTCGCTGCACTGTTGGTAATAATATTATTATTATTACTACGTTCTGTAGTAGCAGGAACCGTTCGGACGAACACTATTATTATT
>JABASD010005397.1:0-12518 GCA_019776165.1 Pogonognathellus flavescens | reverse complement strand
TTTTTATGCATAAATAGCGTTTCGCGATTTTCGCGATTTTTTCATCCAAAAAACGCGAATTTTCGCGATTTTTGAATTCCAAAACGCGATTTTTTGGACGACATTTTCGCGAATTATGACTAACCTTGATAATTAGGAATTTTGATGCGATTATGCATAGTGCTCATTTTTGGGAGTTGACAGACACAAACTTGGGCAAATTCTTAAAACTGGACAGTTTATTCGTCCACTCGGAAGTAGATGTATTTAAAGCAGTGATGAGGTAACTCGAAATAACAAATTAAAATAATCAACCAGTTTACATAACATTTTTTTAATTTGGATGTGTGTAATGTAAAATACAATAATATTTGTTAATGTAATACATATTATAAATATTTTGATTTATAGATGGGCTCGCAGACAATGCGTTGAAAAAGGTTTGGAACTTTATTCAGAAAACTACAGAAAAGTCCTAACAAGCGTTCTTAACCTTATCCGATTTTCTACCATGGACGGGGATGATTTCACCACACACGTGGAACCGACTAAAGTATTGACCACAACGCAATGTTATGATCTGTACAAATACTTCAGCTTGTCTACCAGTAAAAGGTATGTTGCCACAAAAAATTATAATTGGTGCTGCCAACTTGTACACATTTCGATTCAAATGTTTTCATAATTATCCCAATTGTATCAAATTTTTTAAATACTACTAACCGTTGTCATAATTTCTTTTTTCGTATTTATGCAGAATTAAATTGAATGAAAATGCAACAATGAAATACAATTTTACAAGTAGGGACGGCACGATTAGTAAACAGACATTCTGTTCGGTTTTTCATTATTCTGAGCCGAAAGTGGAACATTACAAGGAACAAGGAATAGAAAACGGAATAGAATCTTCATTTAGTGACGAGTAAGTAAACATATGTTTTATAGTTTTTTGAAGGAAAGTTATGATTAGACTACCTTCATTTTATAAATGTGTAATTGTTATAATGGATCAATTTACTGAAAACAGACTGAAAATCACTCATACCAACGCTAAAGCGCTGAAATTAAAATCTGTTGGAGTTGTCACTGGAGACAAATCCAGTGAGACATCGGAAATCAAAATAAAGCTGGAAATATTGGAGTACAAATTTCGGGATGATGAAACCAAGAGTGACGTTATTGCAGAAATTGCTAAAACAATGACGGCCGAATCCTTGGAAATCACCTACATTGAGTTTGAAGAACCTGTTCGAATTCAGACGAACACGCTATACAAAATCAATGTTACCCTTTTAAAGGTTATTTTATATTTACCCACGAACGTACTTACTATTTCAAAATAAATAACAATAAATAATTTTTTGAACACTTTTTGTAGGGAAATGTGGCTGTATATTCCAAGGAAATGTGGAAACCACCATTAGAGCTTGATTTCCCCAATGCTTCATTCAGTATGAATTTGAATCCCCACAGTACAAAGCATCATGTGGTTTGGTGTTTACAATTCGAATACTATTAATTATTTAAAAATAGATAAGAAGCCATTTTGCTGGAATATTGATTGATTTAAATCGAATATTATACTTTCCTTAACTATAGCTAAATGAGTTATATTTATTATACTTTTTATCTGTATGCCATGTTTTTAGCTTTTACTTTATATAACCACTTTGTACACATGATTTTCTCATCTCATTTAGTGTAAGATGAATATTATGAAATACAAAAATATGTACTTGAATTAAATTACTTGTCGTTTGAGCACAATAATAAATCAAAACAATTCTTTAAATTTATTTGTATTTTGAATATCCACCCAATAGAATGATTAATTGTAAGTTTGGTTACTTGTCAGGAAGATTAAATAAATACTTAATATGATTTACTTTACATCATTTTCCAGGAACCCAACATACAAGTTTCCTTTAGACCCAACATACCATTTTCTATACGATATATATAAAGAAGAACTGCATACCAACGCATTACTATATTCATCATTCTTAATGAGTACAATATTTGGTACCTATATACACAGTACACTAATTTTTGGTAGATAATGCATGAATCACGTCGAGGATAGGATTAATGGTAAGACTGCGTCGCTATATTGTAAAGTTAGAAACATGTACAAATAAATGTTATCAGTTTAACTGCATCTGGCATTCTTAGACATTAGCTTATAATAAACTTGTTGCAGCGTAAAAAATTGTTTTCCGTATTTTACAAGCTGATTCATGTGTAGTTCTGGATTCAATGAGTTGTACTTGATTTATTTAATATGCCAATAATGCGTTGAAACTGTAATTATAGAATGAATGAGTTAGAGTTAACTTTTTTAGACGAGGAGAATGCTACCCTCTAGATAATAAAGGCTAGGATTTAAGTGTGCCCAAAAAAAGGAAGATTGCCCAAAATAAAGGAAGATTGTCTAAAAACAATGGAAAATGGTCACAATGGAAAGTTGCACAGGAATAAAGGAAGGCTGTCACAAAATGTAATGGAAGTGTGCCTAAAATATAATCGAAATCTGCATAATGTGTAAGGGAATTTTTCATCAAAACACAAAACTAAACATCAAGGATTATTGCTGCAAAAAAGTAGAACAGGATTTATTCAGTCTAAAATTAGTAATTCATATAATAAATCAGTCAAAAGTTATTGCCAAAAAGTGTCCACTCAAAATCAAAAATTGATCAATCCTTAATCAGAGCTTTCTTAGCACTATCTTCACTTCAACTTTTGCGTTGCATAAACATTGCCTTTCACTTTGGCTTTATGTAAATACATTCACTCAGTTTATTATTGTCATTTCTGAAAATACCAACTGCGTATACAAAAACAGATAAGTACACAACGCAATATTATCAAGAACAAGGACGTACAAAGGGCATGTCATGAGGTGCTCGTGTCCCCATAACTCCCACATAATTATTAAAAAAATACTCGAATGAAAACAAAACCAAAAATATTTGTGATTTTGATTTATTTTAGATAAAATTTAATAACCATTTATTAGCGTAAGTGCTCTATTTTGAGATATGCAGAAAACCACATATTAGTAACCATAATGTTTTTTCGACATTTGTCAGAGCCACAGCAAAAATTCTTTTCGAGGAAGTGCAAGTGGACAGAAATATGTTTCCTTTGCTTATTTCAATTCATAAAAACCTTCTCTCTGCAGAACGTGTTCTTATTCACGCAATGTTATACGCAAGACAAAAGCAGGTATGTTCAAAACATTTTTTTAACTAACACATGTAAAAAGGAAATATCACAACATTCAAATACCTCAATATTATTTAGTTTTTCACTCTCTTCTAAATATACAAAAGAAAATATCCTTCATAATGGGTTATAAATAAATTTAACCTTAGTTGATTTACTTACATCTATGTAATACATCATTTATACGGTTTATATTATGAATGCCAAGTGTTATGCATAAAATAGCAATATTCTATTTATAGATTTGTCTGATAGACTTATATATGTCCTTGCCGCTATTTACACCTCTCCAAATGTGAGCACCGCTTCCGCGGTTCCTGTAGCCATGGAATAAATGAATCTCCCAACTTTTCCCTTATATTCGTAGGAAAACTGAACTAAATGCAAAATTTTATTACGTGATTATCATTGATTTGTTTCATACTGCATTTCCTCCCGAAGTTGCAAAATATAGAAAAATATATCAAACATTTTCCTAGTTTCATATTAGGCAAATATTTTTCGCGATCTAAAATGTGAAGGGGATTGTTGGGGTAGGTTGATGCATATTCCTTAAGTAGACGCGCGTGGCTTTAAAATGATTGTTTCGAGTATTCTCTGTTCAGTCGGTAAAAGAAAAGTTCGGCTACCGAAAATTAATAGTTGCATTAAATATTGATAACCATATTTTAGATAACAAATATATTTATTGTGACCGTTTCGTTTATTTCTTACACCCGAAATTTTCATTATTATTACTTAGCCGCGTAAGCTTAAAACCATTTTTTTAAATCATTTATTACATGTTATAAGGAATAACTTTGTAAGAGTATGTTCACTCTTATTGTAAAGTAATATATGTATATATATATCACAAGTTTTGACTTTTGACATAATTATATGTACTCTTCAAAATACTATTGGTTGTGATATTATTCTTTCTATTTTCAATTAAATAACGCTTTCATATTTATTAATTTACTGTGTATTCACTTCGACAGTGCTTATTTTTCTTTAAGCCCACTAAATTTCTTTATTTAGTACAGTCGACATTTTATTTTGTAGATGCAGACCAGATCTAAGAGCATTAAATGTGAAGATAAATTGCAGGCAAACAAGAATGTACTTAAGTCTGACCTCAACGCGGTAGTTCTTACTGGAAAAACTAATCAGATATATATTCCGGAGGTTAGTATATACAATAAACAATATTTTTATTCAAGATATAGTTAGATTTAGAATCTGAAAAGAGTATACTCAAATACTTGCTTGGATAATAATTAAAAAAACTTAAACTGAACTTTCATCAATGTCCGTTCTGACTTTATTAACATACCATTCAAGACGGATGTAATCAAGTATCGAAAGTTCATATTGCCATAATTTAACAAACACAATCTTTATTTAATTTGACCACAATTTTATAGGAATGGAATAAAAGACCTACAATTTTTGGTTTCGTGCCAGGGCCACAAGTACATGTTACGGCACTGGAATCAAGGGTCCACACTTTTTGTTTTCGCACCAGGGTCGACATTAATGTATATATGTGAATGACTTATGTCCCCATTTTCGAACTTGACCTTCCATTTCACCCCGAGAACACAATATAGAAAATTTGAACGATATATATTTATCTGTTCTAAAGTTATTGGGTGAATAGACAGATATATAGGCAGATAGAAAGACCATGGAATCTTATAAAGTATCTTTTGATACTTGCTTACATTTGCTATATATCCCCTAAAAATCAATGCCTTTGAAATTTTGTATTTACAGGTGCCGACCAGGTCAAAGAGATTGAAAAGAGAAAATCATTTGCCAACCGCATGTGTTAATTTCGTTAGCGAAGGCAATAATAGAGAGGTACTTTGTGAGAAACCTAATCCGCTATTTATTTCCGAGGTAAATATTTAGAAGAACCATAATTTATTTGTATTTAAAGACGTGAAAAAATCACATGTTAAATTTGTATACATTTTTAGATCGCTCACCACATTTTTCATTTCCTGAAGCTATCCGACATTAAAAACTGCCGCTTAGTGTGTCAACAGTGGAACCAAGTGGCCGAAACTTTTCAACAGAGGCTCTCGGTGGTCAAAATAAAACTGCAACGACTTGGGAGGTTCCTCGAAACTTTTCCGAACGCACAACAATGTAAAGTATTTACTTGTTTTCAATTAGAGGAAAAATGGAGTAGCGTTATATGGCGACAATATAGACTCGTCGACTTTTTCAAAAAATGGCGTCATAATTTGAGGGAACTCGTTTTATTCGCAAGAGTTTATGGACCTGGAAGTTTTGATCTGACTCCACTCATACCTTCAAATTTGAGCAAACTAAAAATTCTCATTTATGACCGACAAAGGATTATTTCTACCGATAAGATTTGTAACATTCGCGATCTCTATTTGGATGGATGTAGTATCAATATTACACCAGGTGTAATCTTAAACCACCAGAAAATTCACCTTGCAAATGTTACATTTTTGAAAGACAAATTGGAAATCCCAACTGTTTTAATGAACACGTTAATAAACTTCGCTGTTCTGAAAAACGTCAGTTTCAAAGGTAAAAACATAACTTTGGACTTACAGGGTTCCCATTCATTGGATGTACTTAGCTTGGACGGAAGTGTAAGAGTATTGAATTTTGAAACTTCAATGTGGGAAATTAAAAAGAAGCTAATTGTTAGTGGCTACCACGGTAAAATAATCGGATCAAGTAATGTGCGCATAAAATACAAAGACTTGGACATAATTTCTGGAAAACATTTGAATGTGTCTTTAATGCCAGAAGGTATTGAAAAATTAAAATTAAGTCTTCAGGGTGATTACGAAACGAGAGAGGCTCCTCGAATTTATGGTCAACACAAGTTTCCAGCATTGACTAAGCTGCACCTTAATCTGCCACATGAAACTGACTTTTCCCCACTGGTACAACATTTCAAACTCTGCCCCAACCTTACCACCCTCAGTGTGAAAGGATTTACGTACAGCAAAAACATCCTAAAGACTTCGTCAATACCCCGAACAGTGATAAATCTGCATGTGGATAATGTTCGAATCATTCTGGACCACAATTTAGAATTGAAATCTCTCATTCTTCATAATTACCACTCAAATAAAGGGCAACATAGCAGCATCATTGAAATTGCTACAGGATTGCATGTGAGAAATTTGATATGGCTCAAAGATTGTACTCTATACGGCTACCGAAAAATATTCGACGAGGAAAGAGGAAACCTTATCAAAAGTTTGATCGATTTCAAATTTGACAATTTTGTTGTTGGAAACTATAAGCAAGTCGATGATTCCCATTTTAAAAAGACCTACTTTTTCCCACTTGTGGACAAACAAGGACTGTTTTACTTATTTCAGCATGTTAAAAAAGGAATGGCAATAAGTGAAAGGGAGGCTGAATATTTATCAAAATACTAAAAGGTAACAGTTCCGCAACATAAAATTGGAAATTAACTGACAAGTATACAACGATGTAAAAATCGATTGTTTTGTTTGTGGCAAACTTTATGATTAATAAAAAAAGGTTTTTAACAATGCTTTTGTACAGTATAAGTGCTTACACTTCAATTTTTGTAAAAAATGGCAAAATATTTAATGTGTTCTTCATGCAAAAAAGCATTCATCTCATCCACGGAACTGAAACAGCACATCACGGCCCATCATTCCTCAGCAGAAAACCAATTTTCCTGTCCTTTTTGTGAAGAAGTGTGTCCGTATTCCTCTAGCCTGAATTATCATATCAAATCCCTGCACGTGGGGGAAAGACCACACAAATGTTCATTTTGCAAAAAAATATTCATAACGGCCGCAAACTGCAGAAATCACGAAGCCGCTCACTCTGGAGAAAAACCATACAATTGTTCAGTTTGTAAAAAATCCTTTATATCTAAGAATGGGAGGAATATGCATGAAAAAGCACATTTTATTAACCTGAAACCATTTCAATGCTCTTTTTGTCATCAGTATTTAAAAACAAAAACAATGCTGAACACGCGCGTGCAAAGTCACACAAAAGAAAAGCCACACAAATGTTTGTTCTGCAAAAAACGGTTTGGTAGCACCAGTGCTAGAAATTGTCATACCCAAAGAATACATTTGCATGAAAGGTGGCACTCTTGTCCAAATTGTGGGAAAAGCTTTGTGATCCAATGGAAATTAACTTTGCATATGCGTAAATATTTGAAAGAAAAAACACACAAGTGCACTTCTTGCGAGAAATATTTTACCACACAAAAAAAGCCCAAGTCCCATTTAAAATGTCATAGACGGAAGATTTATAAAATAATTATTAAGTCCTTGTATCCATTAATTCTTACGGGTGTTACGATAGAAATATAAATAGCCTTTAGTTAAGTCAAAATGTGTAGGTTGAAATATGTTAAAAATAAAAATGCAAATGTAATTCCTTCAATCACAGAAGAATATTTTATGTTAAAAATTCAAAATATTCTCAATCCTGGAAATCTTCAGATAAGATACTTTTTGATGTTTTGGATTCAAAATTTTCTTAATTCCTTCAAAATCTGGATACATTTTACAGTTCAAAATTTAACAAATTTCTCATTCCCAGCAATAACTGGATTCTTTTTGCTGTTCAAGAAATAATTCACATTTTTCTCAATTCAAGCCATCCTCCGATGCTTTTGCTGTGTAAATTTCTTCGTTCCTGCAATATCAGAATATTCATGCTCTTTCGAAATTCAATTTTTTGAAAGTGTACAAATAACAATCCATGTTTCCGAGTCTAGAAGTCTCGTGTTTCTGCTGATTATACATTGATACACCCTTACTTTCCAAAGCGACATTTCGTACTGATAATGCACACCCACACTAAATTACGTGGTGGAGCCACTGCTGTAATGGTTTACAGTACTTTTTTAAGTGTGATATAAAGAAGAACGAAAAATTTGTTTGTTTGTATGTAATTGATTTTCCATTGACATTGAGATAAAATCATGGATGTTTACTAAAGTAAAACGTTTTATACTTTTAGAATTTAACAATTATTTCTTATTTATTTGGTAATTTTATAGCATTTGAAATTAATTCGTATAAATTTATTAATATAATTACTTTCTATTTACTTATTATTACCAAATTAGATTATAAAGATGGTTTTTTAAACCATTACATATTTTTCTGTTTATTAAGTATCATAGGAAGATCAAAGCTCTCTCCGTCCGTTTTTCCCCGCCATAACTTTAGAATGGCTTCGGATATTGTGTTCAAATTTGGTACACATAACAGTAAGGACCTAACTGAGGCTAAGTTCGAAGATGGGATCAATCTATCAACTCCTTCACGACCTTTGACCTTTTAGACTAACTACTGTGTCAAATATATAGTATATCACTCTCTTAGAAATATACAATGGAAAATGATCAAATTGGCTGTCAAATCATTTTAACCTTAGTTAATTTATTCATATCTATAGGATACATCATTTATACGTTTAATATTGTGAATACCTAAGTAAATGAAGAGTTATGCATAAAATTGCCATATTCTATTTATAGAATTATCTGATAGACTTAGATATGTCTTTGCCAATATTTACATCTCGGTAAATGTGAGCACCGCTTCCGCCGTTCCTGTAGCCACGGAATAAATGAATCGCCCAACTTTTCCCTTCCATACGTAGGAATAGTTACCTATTCTGATTTTCAAAGGCACGGATGCTCTTTTCACCTTTGAAAATATTTGATTTTCCTTCCAGTTCAATTGGGGTGCATTGAAACATCTCCATGACTTCATGCAACCTGCAGAAGTTTCGTGGATGAGTGCAGTCACCTCAAGAACAATGAACCATATAATGACTGCAGCCAGAGCGATGCCAAGGATGAAAAATGTGGATGTTGCATCCAAATTTTGGCTTTGAGTTATTAGCAGAAAGTTTCCAATGTATGACAATCTTTTGCACAGGTTTTGCAGCAGTAAGATTAGGACGGCAAATATGTCATTTACCTCTTTGACAATAATGCCCGAAGCATTTTTCACCTGTAGTAGTGATTGCAATTCCCTTATTTGGTTGGATGATTTGTAGTGTAGTTTTCCAAAACTGAAAAACGCATGAAATGTAAGTCAATTCTGGTTTATCATTTAATCCCATGCTTGAAAATTGCTCATCTATTAAAAATTGAATTCATTGAACAGACCCAAAGTTTTTTACATTTGTGAACAGAATAATCGTTTCTTATCGCTAACACCATTCCTAAAGTTTATACACATATAAGCCATTTTAAAACACATAACGTATTTTTGTATGTTTTAAAACAGAACAGGTTTTTCATCGCTTAATTTCATACTATATTGCACATTTAAGATACACATTCGTCCTGTGGTTTACAGCTATTGCTATTGAATGACTATTTACTTTTAAGTCACGTGTATTAATTTTTTGAAAGAGTCTACCTCGTATAAACTAAATTTGTATATTAACAATATAAATTTTTGCTTAATGAAAATAAATAAAAATGATTACAGCAACATGTTACTTACCATATTTCATCGAGAAACAGCTGTAGATTGGAGCAGATGATAACGAAAATGGCTATAGTCAAAATAATCGTGTTGAAGAAGGCGAAGCAGTAGCATACATAAATCAACTGCAATGGCAAGATGGTGGGGAATTTTCTATCTTCTTTGTTGAACAATGAAGTCATAAATAAGTGATCATCTCGCAAGATAAACATTCCCAGGGTTCCAGATACTGTAAATACGGGGATTCCAAGAAGACCCAGCAACAACAAAAATTCAGTGAGTCCTATCCTTTCCTTATATTCTTTCTTGATGTATGACTCTAAATTAAAAACGTTGAATAAATTATAAATAATATAATATTGTCACAATTTAAAAAAAATGTAAGGAAGCACCGCTCGTCATTTAAATTCAAATATCTAATCTAAATTATTTTGTCTAAAGCTTTATTTTGTTTTAAATTCTATTTTATAATCTATTTCACATAAAACCTGTTAAACCGATCAATTCTCACAACTACTTTTGTGCACAGACTACTGTACTGACAGACAGACATTTAAAAAAATTATTTGTTACAACTGTCGATTAGCTGTGTGGAATTGTCTTACTTCTCCATTTGGTCATTGTGTGGATACAGCCGTTGACAAGAAAAACGATTTTTTCTTCTTTGGAAATATAGGTGTGGATGAATACGGTTACTATGCCCACAGCTGCAACGTAAACATAAGTTTTGCAAGCTGAAATGACATCCCCATATATTGTGTTGTGAATGGCTCTTCCAATTAGATATGTCAAACAAACGTGAACGAAAGCCGCATAAATCCACCATTTTCCCTTTCCCAATTTAGAAGTTTCAAGCTGCAAATATTCTCCGCAATTTGTGTCTCCGTTCCACTTGAAGGGAATTGCACCGCATATATTTCCCCAGCGTACAAACCATGAAAACATACGAAAAGAGGTTTTAGTTACCATTGAATCTTTAGAAAGACACAATGAAAAAGTGCAGCTTCATAAATATTGGACGTGCATCTTCTTTCGAAAATGTTGGCAAAATTGGCGCTTCGGTGACCCAAATACAGTTGAATAAATAAAGCGACCTGAAACATTATCATACAATAATATTATTATTTTACTGCGACAGCAGGACACAGACGTGGAAAGTTTTGGCCTGGAAAGAAACGTAAAGGCAATACCAGATATCCCAACGACGATTAGACAATTATGCAGAAGTACAGTTAGTTAATTAACTAGCTCATAGAAATCATGTGAATTTTCTAAATGCCCTCTTCAAAACGGAGGACGTAAAATTTTAAAATAATATATTATTTTATGATTTTATAATAACCATGTTAACATAAACGACTGAAATTTTTTAAACATAAATGTTAGTTCAATTAATAAATACATGCAATTATTATTGCATTAGCAATCTTATAAAATGTACCCCAATTATGTGCTCATTTCTGTTCAGTCGATTTTGTCTGCCTTTAGTAGTCAGCTGTCAGAGCTGAATTAAATTCAAGCATGATGGCCAAAGTAGGCGAGCAAACTAATAAGTTGCGACCAAATGATAAAAAACACAACCTACAGATATCCAGTACAAAACGTTGCTACTTTTTTAAAATTCTGAAAAAGGTGCATCTGGATTCGCTTATGAAGCATTTATTGAAAATACACCCAAAGAACTTGAACACAAACTGAATTTTTTAAAAAAGAAATAAAATTCCCTCTCAAAAACACGAAATTTAAAATTAAGCATATTTCCAAGTCGAAAATCAAAATTCTAAAACAGATGCATCTGGAGTTTATTAAAAGATATCGATTAAAATTTGTTGCGCAAAAATCGGACAATATTTGGAGTTATGAAAAAATAAATAAATTTCAAAATTTTGGATCTCTGCGACCCCCGTGTGGAGCAACAGATTTTCACCCAACTTCATCTGCTGATTACTTGACATCATGCAAGTGCTGTTCCAAAATATCATCTCAATTAGACGTATGTAACATGTGCTTTTTATGGTTTATGATATTATGTCGCTTTGCATTTTCCGCATTACGTCATAAGCTGACTCTGGCACTTAGCTTATTCCAATCACATGAGTAGTGCACTTGCAACAGAACATGTGTTGTAATAAGCTTACACTACGCTATGGTTTTAGTAGCTTTCCCATGTATAAAGCATAGGGGCAATTGAAAGCGAGCGCCGAGTTGTCCTTTAATAAAAAACCTAGCACTGCCAGGTTAGTATTGTGTAGTACAAAATACATAATACATTTTTAAATTTTACGCTTTAAGATTTTGAATTAAAATAGTTATATATTTTGTTAAATGTCAATTACCACCTCCTTCAGTGAAACTCGTTTTGTGTTCCTTGAAAATGTTTCGTTTGATCTTGGTGTTTTACAATTGTAAAACCTAATAATATTGTATTTCTCTTGGTTTTACGCAATTAGGACCGTTAAATTTTATAACAGAAATAAAATGACGCTGAAATAATATACGTTCAAACAGAGCGGAAAATATGACGCCTAAAATCAAACTCGTTTAATGCATTAAGTGATATTGATTTTGCGAATATTAATAAATAATACATGTAAATTTCTCTGTAAGTTTCAATACCCTATCATCACATTAAATACAGATGCGTACTTTGCCATTTCACAAGGAACATTTTTGCTAAGGCATACAACTTGATCATGAATAACAAATAATTATATACCGTATTGCCTCTATTAGAAGCCTCCCCTCCTATTACTAGCCTCCCTCTAATAGTAGCCTCCCCGGAAACTCAATTTGGCATATTACAAGCCTCCCTCAATTAGAAGCCCCCTC
>JABASD010005396.1:0-12522 GCA_019776165.1 Pogonognathellus flavescens | reverse complement strand
TTGAAGTTGGCTAGCGACTCTCGTCAAAGGTGTTAAGTTTTCACACCTGAGGCGCTGATGCGAGGTTGCAGGTATCGAATAATTGACATTATGGAATATTATAACTTGACAAGCAATACGTTGTAAATCAAGCAGAAAGCAAGCTATAATGGCAACGAGGACGAGGAAAATACATTGATTGGTTTGATTTTTCATGACGCAGTGCAAACTGCATGCAGTAAGTAAAAGTACTAAAACTTGTAGAAGATTAAATAGAGAGGTGCTAAAAGTTATAGTTACATTGAGCACCTTCTATTCTTGCATTGATGTCTAGCTTAATAATGTTACGTGTAAATATGTAAGTAGTAAGTATGTATAATAACTATGTTCTCATGGATAAAATATCTGCACAGATGAAAATGCAGCAATAAAGGAGACGAATGGTAAAAATGAGTCTGCATAGAGTGAAGAGGAGAATGCATATGACGATGAGGTGTACATTTAATTGCTTTCTTATTTTATACCCACAGCTATTTCATCATGTTTTATTTTAATTCGAGATTGCAGTTCTATTGTAATGTTAGGAAAGATAATAAATATTTTGTTATGGATGGGAATTGTAGTGTTATAGGCAAATTTTGAGCACATGATGATTACCTGTTGTGTTTTCAGCACTTATTGCATATAGTGTGCCTACTTTATATTTCATTTTACGACATTCTGTACTTTGCTCTTATGTTTACGACTCGTACACAACTGTAAAAATATTACAGGCAAGTCGACTTAGTACTTTTTTATATTCATTATTCATTAGATGTAAAAAGTATTTATGAAGTCACTCTCAAGTGCTAGAATATTTGTTAGCATCAAATATACCTTATAGCCTTTAGGCAAGGAAAAAGCAAAGTTTAAGTCTGTTTTGCAGCTACAGATACAAATACACCTCCCATAATATCGCCCAATGTCAAATGAAGAGTGTTTAATGACGAAACAGATTTTTGTTTCGTCCTTTGTATAGATTTCTGTCCAAATCGCTATCCTTAATATCTTTTTACATATACATGAAGTAAAAATATTGCTGTGAACAAAAAGTTTGTTTCAAGCTTCTGTGTAAGTTAACTATATAGGCAAAGATTTTAATAATGACATGGTTTTTCTCATTTCAGGTTGCAAAAAAGTTATGCAAAATCGTATAGTGAATACAAAGAGGCAAGGAGATTTATGCCAGAGAGGACGAGCAGAAAAAGAAAAATGGATGGACTTACTGAAATGTGGATACATTTTCAAAGCACGAAGGCTGGTGATGGGATCAGCGGCTGCGGCTGCAACGGCGACGTGATTGGCAGAGAGAATGGAAGATGAGCTGGCAGTGGTAACAAAAGTCGATGAATTTTGACTAGAACTGCTTCCATGAGCCCGATGATGTCCAGCTATGTGATTATTTCCTGGATTTGTGCTCGAGTTGTTGCTTTCATGTTTTGCATTGTTGTTAACAGGGTTACATGCATTAGACGAAGATTTTGTCATGTCTTGTGCCACACAGTTGGCTGATTGTTCAGTGTTTTCCGATCTTGAATGACTACTAGATCTTGGAGCTTTAATTACTGATTGAAAATTTTCATTTTCAGTGTCACTGTCCGGATATTTAGGTAGGGGTCGCTTTCCAAGAATTGTGGAACGGTTGTTCTCTTTTCCAAGATGGCTTCCACTTGACTGATGATGATTATGACGTATGGGCATCATTTCGATTTCCTCGTGTCCATCGTGGGACAAAGTGACGATAGGAGTGACAGTAATCTCCGGAGAAGGTGACGCAGACGACGACTGTTTTGCAATAGGAAAATAAGGGGGACCATCTTCGGGACCTTGCGACGTGCTGCTGCCTTCTAAATATTTTTGAGCGGCCCTCGCCTCGTCCTGAGCTTGTGCCCGTCGTAAAGCGACCTATTAAGCCATTCGTGTCATTCTTATCAATAATTATCTTACTGTAAGTCATTCTATGATTCTTGACCTTCTATTTCTATATGTAAGCATAAGCGGAAGATTTCTATTTTTAATTCTATGTTCTTATCAATGTTTTTCTGTTTCTGTTGTGTAATGTTGAAGATTATCGCTCAATTTGTATGCAGTAAAAGAATCAGAATCCTACATGCTTTTGTTATTTGTAATGCTCTGTAGCTATTGTGCCTACTTTAGATTAATGCCGGCATAAACCAGTTGAATTCCCATACATTTTCCTTTCACGCATATAATACATAAGAATGGCATAACCTATACTTAGTTATCCCATGGAAGTTCAACTTAATAATTTATTCTTGGTGCATCACTATTATTCAAGAACTTTGGATGATTAAAAACTTACGTATTAAGTAGTAGATAGTGCTGGATTGATATGCATACAATTTGTCATAATATATTATATGAAAACAGATGCGAATTTTATATCTAAACTTAATATCTAAAGATAGTAAATAAATACTTATTTATTTTTCTTAGAAAGTCATTTAATCTACTTTCCTCTCCTATCATTACATCAATAACTGCAATTACAGATAGAATAGAAATTCTTAACTAATACCCTGTAATCAATTTGTACGTAGCAAGTTTTTAACACTACGGAAAGATCACTGCATGCAGTGTGTATAGTATCTATGTATGTAAATAACTTTATGTACGTATTTACTTAGATTAAAAATACGAAGCGATAAAAAATTACCTACATACATATTATATATAATATTGTTAGTATACTTTTACACGTACTAAGCCCGCATAAAGTATACGTAAACAGAAATTGACCTTAATTAGAACTCTTCATTATCAGAATGAAAAGGAAGTGTTAATTGTTAGTAAAATATATTTTCCAGTACACATTGTAGGTTTCTGTGCTGATAATACTGTCACTGTCCATGAAATACATAAGTTTATCTGCCACACGCCTGTACCTGGCATTGACACTTTGTTGTACCCGTGCATAAAAATGGAATAGTGTGCGCATTGCATTGATAGGTAAATCACCCGAAATTGTTTTCAAGCCTCTATGTGTGGATGAAGTATAAAGTAACACATTATAGTGTCAATTGGCATTATCGAACTATTCTTAATATAGGAATTGCACATTGTTCTTTATCTTTATGTGCTAAATCAAATATTTACAAACATTACGACCGTTATGTAATTTGTCGCCAGCGTGGTGGCCAGCTATGTGCGTTACAAAACTATTAGATCATAAAGATTATTGCATAATTATGTGCATTTATATGTTAATGTTTTGTTTTCGTCGAGAAATTACAATAACTTTTGAATAAGCATAAAATGTATTTTATGCATTTGAAAACACAAATTAACGATTAAACGACTAAAACGATTAAAAATGCTCGAAATATATTACTTTGATACTGTGTTACTCGTTCCATTATGCAATCAACTGTTACAGCAGTATAAAAATTGCATTCTTGTATGGTTACACGTGTAGACGCATTAAAAGAATGCGATAATCATAGCCGCTGTATTGATGTGTGTATCCTTTGTTTAAACTTTAACGAAATGTGTTTGTTTCAAAATGTAGAAATACATCAATATACTCAAAATGTAGGTCATAAATTCTTAAACAATTCAGTTAAAAATACAGATCTATGGCATTGCAGAACAATATCAAATTCCCCTCTGTTACAATTTTTTGTTACTTTTTATGTCTTACATTTTATGCTGCCCTAATACCAAATTGTATATTAAGGATGAAAATGTGGTGTACATTCGTGTACATTATTTGTATGCCCCTTTATTGCTTGGAACACTTATAAGTTGAAAATAATGTCTCTATACACAGAACATTATTTAAGCATAGAATATTGTCGAAGAAATTTTTCTATAAGATTGTGGTTTAAATTTATGATATTTAAGTTAGGTTGATTTTATAATATTGATGGTTAAAGTCTATTTTGTTGTTACGTCAATTTTTCTGAGACATGATTTAATTATTAATTTTACGGTTTCCCGATAGTTCTGCTTTTCAACTCATTATCAAGCTTGTAACACTTAAATGCAACCATGATGAACCTACTAATTTTGCATTAAATGTTGATTCTGCATTGAACGTACAGAACAAGCGGTGCACCTAATGCATTTACGTGTGCGTTTCTTAAGATTGGTGAACAGGAAGTACCATATGAAATAGTTGCAATAGAGTCGAGAAAGCTTAGTGATTTATAAAAAGCAAAAGATTAAGATAATGTTATTTGTATTTCTAGTTATTGTTTAGTCATTTCTCTGTTACACTAACCAGACTAACCTGCAAAGCCATGACCCGCTGACGTTCGGCAGTTAGGCAGCATTTCTCGCAGACACAGAAGCGATACTTACAGTAACGCTTGTGTCCTTTCACAGGAACAGTCTTGGTGTGATTGCGGCAACGAGCACACTTAGGGCACCGAGATGAAAGCTGAAATTCATAATTGTTTTTCACGTGAAATATTAATAAGATGCATCCAAAAGTAGATCCACAATCTTCCCCGATGTAGATAGTACATTTGTATTAGTATGACTATAAATAAACAAATCTACATGCAACGTATACTTGTTTTACAGCTTCATGGGAACTTCAAGGGACATTCAGGGATATTTTATGTTTGTTAATGTATGTAAGTGACACTGTACTAAAGCTACTGTACTGTACATGATATAAATATGCACTAGGTAGTTTGTTAATAATTTGTTAGAATTGAATAGAAATGCCACGTTTAGTGTAGAATTTTAGTATGCTGTTAGTGCGCCCAGGAAACTAATCTAAGACATTTTTCCGAAATTGTAAATGAAATGCAATATGTGTTCATGTAGATATATTAGTATTGTATTGTACATATAACGATGTATGAAACACTTTAAGCAACAAAGCATTCATTTATGAAATTCTACATAAATGAAACTACTAAGGACAAAGGTGAACACAAAGACGTGAATCTATGGATGAGACCTGCTGGCGATGAGACCTGCTCTGAGATGGTGAGCCGGCAATGCCCTTGTTGCTAAGTGTCCCAGTACTATCGCTGCTGCCCGAAAAAAGAAATTCCGAAGATGCTCTTACATCCAAATTGTTGCTGGAACTGATCGAGGTCTCTGATCTTGCTGGAGAAGGGGGTTGGGACATCTTGGAAGCTCCACTCTCCAACTTATCTGCAAATGCATTAAAATCATGACATAAGTACGACAATCAGTTATTGACCCATTCATGCTCTCTCTCTCCTTTATATGCAAATCATCCTATGAATAATTCTGCCCTACAGAACATTTTATCAGGTATAGAGGAACAATTCTGACATAATAAATTAAATCGCAAGCCTCTCTCACAGTGAGGTATTCGTCAATAAATTTAACATGCGCTACTTTATGGTCTTCAATTTTTCTGCTTACCAAAGAGAAAAATGAATCGTAGATTAGGACGTACGTATTATTCCATTCACGAACGATACGATAGGAAACGAAGCATGTAACAATTATACAAATGGAATATGATATATGTATTTACATATGTATATATCAAATATAGTTTGTGCATCTCATGTGCATCATGAATATCACGAAGAACCTAGTAATGGACAAAGTCTTTCTTTTTCAAATACTGATAAAGATAAAACGTAGAAAAATGAACCCTTTTTGATTCATACATTCAAGCAATACAATTTACAATCAATGGATGACACCAGTAACATATGGTAATAAGTAATAATATTCTTATGCATCATTTTAAATTGGAATCTCCTAAAAATCCTCATGTTATGACCTGACCTCCGATTCACATCCATAACACAAAAATATCAAAGAACCAAAGGACATACCCAACTACATACATAACAGCATTATTGTAAAAAAAGTTGGTTAATGTGTAATACCAAGTTACTACTGTTTCAATGCTACATACATCATACATACATGGTACATAGTAATAACTCATCTGATATTTAATGTTAATTCATACTACGTGAAGATCCTTGTTCACAACCCGTGGAAGAGTAAAACCTTGCAAAAAACTTTAGCATCGCTGTATGTAAATGTAAAAACGCTATTGGATTACATAAAGAAACAACTTTGGTTTGGAACAGTGTAATGATAAGAAAACTGCATTAGTTGCAAACATTTATCAGAACGCTTAATGATGCTTACAGTGTCAGCCGGTGAACTGTGTAATATAACTTTTATACAAGATGAAAACTTATTTCACATGCATATATGTAATAATAGTATCGTGTGAGCATTACACAGCCCAAACTGATTCTGCCTTATCTTCCAACAGTTTATTCAAATATAGGCATATACGTGACGAGATATATAAATACAATATGTCACTGTGTACAAAGTTGTTTATATGGTACTTGTAGTACTCATACGTGCATTGTACTGATAGTACATACTTTTATTACTCATCAAACATTGCTCCAAACAGGAACAACCACCCATAAGCCACATACTATTCATGTTTGTAAATAGGTGCTTTAACAATCTTTTGCATTCGTTATTTACGACTTTACTCAATTCATCAATTTTTTGCTCAAAAGATTGTGGAATTATGGTTTATTTTCAGGAAATATTGATATTGCCACAATAATGTATGCATAGTACAGATATCTATGCAATTATCATAGTTACTGGAACTATTGAATAGTAACCTACTAATAAAAGACCAGTTTCAAAACTACTTTTAGATTTGAATGAGATTGTCACACTACTAAACGCAATTACAAGAACAAACGTGAGCTTAATAAGTGTGGCAACATGCATGGAGTATAGGCAATGACAAAATAAAAACTCTCAAGTAACTAAAAAATCACAATTGTAAACCATAGAATCTTAAATAAATTATTTCTACTTCATGAATGACTCCTTGTCTATCTGAAACCAATAATGGATTTTTGCGGTTTACTCTTAATATTATTCCAATCATAAAAGTAACATTAATTACTAAAAGAGTGAGAAATCTGTTATTTATATACTATCACAGTTTATGTGCTACAACTAAATATAATTGATAAACAATTCTCTATATTTGTAGCATCTAATCTCATTTATGTGATCATCTATGGCTTACAAGTGTGAAGTGAACTAAGGTTATCTCGGCCATAGTTTTATTTGTTTTAAATGTGATATTATTTAATAGATTTGGTTTGTTGGAGTTCACAAGTCCGGCAATCGACTATTTAAACTATATTATAACCTCATTCAACATTCTCATCTACACAACCATTAATTCTCACGAAAGTTAATTGCAGCCTTTGTGCTAAAATGCATGTACTACTCTGGTACGTATTTGGTATCTGAACATGAAATCAATGTTGAGTTGTAAAATCACAAACGTTTACATTTACTATGATTAATTGCAATATATGCTTTCAAAAACTTGCTACCCATAACTTGCTACTGAATTCGTGGACTATGTAATACTAATAAACATCACATACGTATAGATCTGTTAGTCTCTCTGTATATAGCGATTAAAATCTCACCTTACCTCCACAACTAAAATAGTAAGATCTAACTTAGATCCAAGCATTTTGTACCTTTGATAATTAACAATTAAAAAAAATAACTGTAACATGCGATTCTGAATTTCTTAACAAATCAATTCCAAGAATCAAAAATGAGTAGTTTTTGTTCAAGATATGGCCTGTTAGATGTTGAACTATTTCTCATGTTACTGTGGACTTTCGATGCATTGATGCTTTGCACACTTTTATGAACCTGTATCTGCAAGTTGCACATATTAATGTACATTATCTTTGTACACTTGCATCGAACTACATACAATTGAGTGTTATGCGTTTTTATCATGATTCTCAAGGTTGAAAATACCTTGGTTCGTGTCTTAAGCACTTTTTACAATTAGTTAAGCATAAACGACTAATTATTTACTTACATTCAATCAAAGACATGGTGCAGTTCGGGGTGCATCTATTAACATGCACAAAGGTGATGGTGTGAACTTTGAGTACAGGAATAAGTAATTAAAGTGCACAAAGAGAGTTGGCTCTGAAATACAGCCTGAGAATTGAAACAATGTTTTTTCTTAGGTCGATTTTTCTTTTCATAAACTAAGTTAACAAGTTTGCATTTGAAATGCAGGTTGTGTAGGATCCTATCATTTTTCTTGTGTATGATACTGCGCTTAAACCAAGTCTCTTTATATAAAACAACGAAGATCAAGTATCAGTTGAATTAACATTTCTTGCTTCTTTACTATTGTCAGTACATCTTTCTCAACTTGTAGTTTCTACATACCTGAACTAGTTTTAATAAAAACAGCGTGATACGTAACTAAGTTGCAAATAAAAATTCAAAGCCGCTGTTACAACAGTTAAACCACTCGTGTTACGTATCGCAAAATAATACAGATAAAATATTTATGAAGGCTATCTGCTTTATAATTTTTACCACCTGCCGAAAAATGTAAGTAGAAGAACCACATGATAAAAATGAGACAGGAAGTTATCATATCAGTTTTGTTACTTCAAGAAAAATAAATAGTCGATATGCTTAAAATAAAACTTCATTAAAGAAAAGCAACAGGTTTTGCAAATAAATCATGTCACAGTTCTATCAAAAATCTTTTCGCACACAGAAACAGATAAGAATTAAAGAATCCGTCATGTAAAAGACAAAAAAATGTAAAAATCATCACACACGGAAAAAAAGCATGCAAAAATTCTATATTAAGAATCTTATCCAGGAAGATGCATGTTGAACCTGGAAGTGAAAGTATGTAAAGGAAAGGAAAGATTTGTTTACCTAAAGCGGCCGAATGGTTTATCGAATTTGCACAACCGTTGCCGGTATATGAGACGACTTTGTTTAGTTTAGCACAAACACATTGTAGCTGCAATGTAAGTAAGTAAAGTACTTGCAAAAAGTAAAGTAGAATGGAAACTTGTAGTCTATGTGTATTTTAGTGCAAGGGGTAAATATTGGAACTGTTGTATGTAGAAACCACAGTTTATTCTCTGAGTATATTACGGAGTGTTTTGAAGATGCTTTTCTTGGTTTGTTGTTGTCGCATTTGCGAATCTGTGTTGTCTGAATGAAACCGTAGTCAAAGCCTCAGTTTTGCACATTCATTTTGGTGGTGGTGGTTGTTTTCAATGTAGAAAAGGTAGCAGTATAGAAACAGACGGGTGTTAAAAGAACATAATGTATCATGATACACAAATACATGAGATGAGACGAGGAGAAGGGAGGGTCCAGCCCTTAAGAGGTAGTCTCCTGAAGAAGGAATCTGTATGTTCCTCATGCTCACAACTGTTGCAGAAGAATTTCCAATCCTGTAGTGGGAGTTGCGAATTTCCAAAGGAAAAGAGTACGAAAGACCACCCTCTACTTCCAACCTATCCATCTCCAGTCACCACCACATCACACGACATCATCGACACAAGCTATACAATATTACCTATATGAAACTATATACACACTATACAAATTTATGTACAAATAGGTATACCACTAATATCTCCACACAAAACTGTATATATAGAAGAGTGCATTAACAAAATAAACTGCAGTTCACTACCACCACACACATTTGCATTTTCATGTAGAGGAAGAATGCACAGGGAGTGCAGTAGTACAAATATTTTACTTTACAAAGCAACAAAGATATTTTCCGATACATATATGTGTTCTTTGGAAAATGTTAATGTAGCTTTTAACACTGTACATGTATAAGTGTACCAAGTGCAATCCTGTAATCTGTACCGGTTGAATGTATGTAAAAGTACCTTGATGCAAGTACAAGTCGTACCTATACAGAGGAGTATCTCAAATCTCCTGATATTGACATGAGTATGATATTACAAATAAAACTTTTGTACAAATACACACGATTATGTACAATGTACATCATATTGTAATACTTATACTGATATCTAAATGCATTGGTAAGTATTCAATTGAAATTTCACATGAGAAACTGAAGAGTAACTATATAATACTCATAGTGTAATAGTAGTGGTAACCCAGTACTAGTAGTACTTGTGTGGGATTGCTGTACGAAAGGATGTTAGTTGCCTTTGAGGACTTGAAGAACTAAGAGTGGCAAGAAGTTGGGTTAAATAAGTTAAGCAAGTAAAAAGATTTTGCATGCAATGCATTTCAATTTGAGTGAGAAGATGTGAGTTTTCTGGATTTGAACGTACATGTGTATAGTAAAAGTATTTATTATTGCACTAACTGTGTATATAATGCTTGTTACCACTTACTTGGTTTCGTTTCGTTGCTTGTCGGGGGAAATGCATTTATTACTAGATGCTTTATGTGCATCCAGCGTGTGACTACATACATGCATGGTATATCGAGTACTTCATAATGTGTACGATATAATATAATATTATATACTTGGAACAAGTTTTACCACCAATATCGTGTGTAATAGTAGTAATCCTTTAGAGTAGAGTATATTGTACCTTGGTACATTATATATTACACGCTTTAATAACGTGGAGAGAGAAGCAATGGACATTAACTTTATTTTAAGTGGGTGCACTACGCTTTTATGCAGGCAATAGTTCATTCACGTAAATACATGCGGTGTACATAGATACGAGTTGTATTTGTATTTGTTAGTTATTGTGTAATGCTTATACACTTAGAGAGGTGCATACTTGACTTACTTTATCATTGTAAGTATGCAGTTTATACTTACTGCTACATAATATTCCGCACAGATATCAGAAGAGCAACCCCTTCACGTTATACTAGTAGCAAACTGTGTACATACGAATGTGAGTAGTGGTACGTCACATTGTACATACACACATCAGGATTTGTGCCAGCTACAATTTCAGGTCCCACAATTTATCAATCAGTCGAGTTTTAGCAATGCTCACATTCAGAGGTTCTATGCTCGTCCATGAATTTCTCTCCAGAGTCCACATAAACCGAGTTTTTCCTAAGATTTCGGGAAAAGTGAAGAAAAAGTAAAGGGGAGCAATAAGATGAGAATTCTACTGAAAATGTCTGGCTACCTATACACAGGGCTATGAAAAGACAAGACAAAGGCGCAGTAAAGTAGGATGAAATAATAGGAGTTTGAAAACTATGAAAATCGAAAGAAACGAAGAATGGTCGTATAATGGGCAGATATATTTGAACTGTTGTAAGTAGCATTTAGATTGCTTTAGTTGGATTTGCTGGTTGGGTTCAGTCGAAGAAAGGTTGAGCTCTACTTTAACTTGACGGAGAACACAGCAGCAGTTGTTATATTTGCAACATATAATTTCGAACAGAGTGAGAATGTTCTGTAGCTATATGTATTTATGTATTATATTGTATGTATATATAGAATACAATATGTATGTATGTGTGCAGTAGTAATAATAATGTGGAATACATCAGAGAATGTTGAAAAGGAAGAAATGCTGTGTGTGAGAGAGAAGCATAAGGGGTTGTTTCCAATTTGATAGGCTGTTGACGAATAATCGCTTTCCGAAACTCATCTCATTGCAAGGAAACCTTTAAAAACATTTTATGATCACTGAGGCTTTTTATTACTCTATCCCCAATACCAACACAACACTTCTTTTCCACATGCAAATACATACTTCCACCACCGATTCAGTCATATTATAATTCAACTCCAGGTCTTAGGCGATCCTGGAATGAATATCGTGTTGTAAATACATTGCTTACCTTCTATACATACATAAAGTAAATATAGGTACATCGTTTTAGTATACAACGTTTTCTACTTGCCTAGAGAGAGTGTACTGTTGCTCTAGTATGTGGTTGCTGTGCTCAAGTTATTTGGGACAAGTAGTAATTTACAGGTATGAATAGCTAAAAGTAATCGTCCACTAAACCAAAATGTCATTATTCTAGATTTCCTAATCAATTTCAATATTATTATACTTTTAAATCCTTCACACCACCTTTTATTTAGACGAAGGCATAGAATCCTGGTGCTTAATGCAGTCTACAGATTTTTGAACTTATATGAATCTATACTGGTAACTTTTTCACGCGTAAATGTGTTGCTCTCGAGTTCTACGATTGTGTAGTTAAAAATACCATTATAAAATAACTTACAGTGCGAAAATTTTCCAATGTATTACACTCAGGGCCCGATTGTGAAAGTAATGTCATAGACGTATACTGTATTAGGTATGCACTATTACTTTGAAATGTTTTTCCTTATTTGCAATTTATAATTAAATCCTAGCAAGAATGTTTAATGGAGAATAATAAGGTTGCTACCAATACGTAGCTTTTATCTCGGAGATTACTTACAGTTACAATTCAACAGGCAAGCTTAAAAATTAGACGAGTAGTTGCTCTTCAAAAGTGGTCTGTGAACTAAAATATAAACTGAAAAAGTGAGTTTGTTCATAACTCTGAATGAATTTTTGCAGCGATAAGACCAGGGTAAACCAAGGAAATGACTGTGGTATAAATACATAAAATCACCTATAGTTAAATCGTGTATAGGTAACATAGAAAAAAGGCCCGTGCGCTGCACGGCGCCGTAACCTCCAAACGGGGCAATTCCCCAGACGGGGGAGTAGTTCA
>JABASD010005395.1:0-12530 GCA_019776165.1 Pogonognathellus flavescens | reverse complement strand
CAAATGAAGGCATCCCCCGTCTGGGGTAATGGGTGCGTGTGGAACACGGGCCGTCCTCTATAATAATATATTTCATTTTTTAATGTCGCTGTCAAGATTTAAATATGTGTTTCGTTCTTCGAGTCGCAATACTTGAGTTCATTTTTCCTTATACAATTTATTTGTTTTATTATAGTATTTATTTAATTTTCTCTTTTGGTATTACAGAATTTGCTTCCCTACTTGTGTTATTAGCGAGGGGTAATCGATAAGTGCTGGGTGATCAAGCCTACAACTAGACTAGGATATTATAATATAAATGCATAGGGTACATGTATTTTCATTATATTAGATATATAGCACAATAATTACACTCGCTCTTTAGTATTAAAAGTTATAATAATGATATCAGATTTAGTAGTTCAGAGTGCGGGAGTCTGGGTTGCTGCCTGCTGCTGTTTCTCATGTTAAGTCAGGTCAGTAAACATAATTAAGTTTTTGGTCAAAACCAATATTTACCCACATTTTATCGTAGTACTAGCTGCGTGAGAATAATTAGTGAAAATTGTCAAATGATGGCAAAATGCGTTATCAGGTATTTATTTTGGAAAACCAATATGTCACAATTTATTTCTTACTTTGATACAGATTGAAAGTTGACTTATTTAGTGCTTTCAATCATTTCATTTTTTAAAGTTCTTTCAACCATATGCATCATGAAATTTTTATATACAGTGCCTATAAAATGTCTCCTATACGGATGCAATAGCCGTGTTGGACGGAATTGCTTTCTGAATCCGCAACTACATCCGCATAAGAATAATGCGTTCTTACTTCATAACCAAAAAGTTTGCAGAATCCAGTTTATTTTTTGGAAGCAAAACAGTTTTGAACCATTGTGTACATGCAGATAGAAGTACACAAAAACTAACACTACGAAACCGTACTAAATAACAAATTAGAAATAGCATAAAACGCCTCAAACATCATAAGTGATGGTCCAGAATCCCTCTAAGCTTCTCCAGCTCTCGGTAGAAGAAAAATGCTTGAACTAATCCAGTTCGAAACTTAATGAGCCGAAATTGGAAATGTGGAACGTTTAAATACCAAATAACACGGATAAAAATGTAGGCTAAAGCTTAGATACTGAAAGGGTGTGTGGTACTGGAGTGCAGTGTTAACGGAGAGACTGTTTCTTTGAGTATAGCTAAAAAAGAGAATAACGTGAGACTTGAGAGGAATGAGAGGAGACTGAACCGCGAGTGAATTGCAGAATTGTTGTTATGTCAGTACTATACTTCCTCTACATGCTTATTTTGTGCATTTAGGAGAGCAGCCTGAGTCGGAGTGCAATGGAGTTTTATTACATAGGGGGAATCTGAAATTCGCCAGAAAAAATCTGTTGACTGGAAGTAAACAGAGAGGTAGGGTGCTTTTTGGGGGAAAGTTGATGTTATTTTCGATATTGTGCGGAGAGGATTGGTTTGAATAATAAAATTTTGCACTATTAATTTTCTAATTTAAAATTTGATTTTCAAACTACTGCTAAATTATGTTGTATAAGAAAACTTAATTGAGACATTGTGAGACAACATGAATTAAATTTATTATTATAATCAAATGGACGAATTTAAAAAAGAATTATCGGGTCAATATCGAAAATTTAATCAACTGAGCCTTAAAACCTACCATTCCTCTGTGCTTAATTCCATGCAACATATATTGACCGGCCAAGTGCCATTATTTGCCTATATAGAACTCCATTGTACTCCAATTCTTGCTGCACTCTTAAAAATATAATGTATCAACAGTATTCTGGATACCTAGGACTGAAGTAAGTGCACACTACTTATCCCATATGGGGAATTATCGATGACATAACGGGTTCGAGTAACTGTTGGATACAGGCCAAACTAGCATTTCATTCCCAACAATGCAGAATTTGGTTCTGCTAAGGGCGACTTGCGAATAGAATGGGGGCGGTTGATGAAATGTACAGATAAGGACCGTCAGACCTTCATTTAGTCCGTCGGTCGAGGTTTGGTATTGCCAATCGATAGCGGACAATACCTGTTTCTGCCAAATATCCAAGAAATGATATAAAAGTGCCCAAAATAAAAATATAAAAAATAGTAACTAAATTTGAGTTGAACAAATTCAAAGGTCTTGGAACATTTTCCATACAATTTTTACACATGGTAAAGTTTTTAATAAATACGAGGTGTTCCCATTCTGCAAAAATACCCAGAACTTAATATGCGATTCAATCGACTGCGATACTGTTCAGTCACCAATAGGTCTCCACTGCTACCATACATATTAACATACGTCAGTATTTCACATATAGCTTGATCTGCTTGTCCCAAATACAATTTTCTTTTGGGGGTAAGTTTCTTTCCATTCACGATCCAATCCGGTTCGTTAAAAAACCAGCGTTTTTGACTTTTGTCATAAAAAAGTAGAATTGTTGCACTCCGAAATCCATTGCTGCGCAGATGTATTTGGAGATCCTGGAGGTATTATGTGATTTTTCGTAATATTGTTTATAAGAACATTATTGCTTAAGTGGTAGTTGAATTTTACTGCATTCCAAAACCAGAAATAATCATCGTATACAACCCTACACATTATAATCTTGCTACAACGATGTAAAGCTTTTCTAATGATATCTTTGTTTGGTGCATAAAAAATTCGGTGATAAATCGTACAGTTCTGTAAATAAAAGTTATCGTATGAATATGACGTGCTTTTTGCTTTTGAATACATCAAGTAGCAATAATAATGTTGAAGAGCATACTGATTGATACTCTGTTTGTGTTCGTAAGTGAGCAATGAATCGTCTAGAGGACTTGTAGACTGAATACTAAAAGTTGCAAAATCTTCAATGGAACTGATTTTTCTGTATGGCCTTTCATTTGTTAAATCCACAATTACGATTCCTTTGTAACAGTTTGTCATGACTATTTCCAGTAAGAGAAATGCGCCCGTTAAAATTCTAAACCACGAAAGTTTTGTTAAATTTTTCGGGAGAAAATAGCTGATCTCCAAAAAATAAGCAAAACAAACTAAAAGCAAAGGAATATCTTGAAATTGTTTGTTGTAAAAAATAATATAAAAATTCAAAATCACCAAAATAAATGACACAAAAATTGCAATCCACAGTGAAGGTTCAAACGGTTGTATGTAAGCTTCAAAAGATGTTTTATCGCCATTTAACGAAATGCAGGATACAAAATTTATAGAGAGGGTCTTGAGTGGTATATCAATCTGTATCCGACAAAAGGGCATAATGTCCATCGATACATATTGAGTTCTCTTTGAAAAAATATTTTTATCAGCGCTAACTCGCTTGCTGGGAAATCCGTTTTCTTTGAAGCCAAATCTCTATACGAAGTTATTTCTGTCCAATTATAACATCTGGAACCAGGAGCGTGGTAACGGTGACGAGGTTTTTCATCCTGTGTGTCCATAATTATTTTCAGTGCAATTTTTCGAACTTTTAATAAGTGTTGTATATTACTACCCAAACGAAAGTTCCTGTTATTATTATTATAGTAATAGTAGCCATATTGTGTTCGACGTAGAAAATATGTTGACGCAAAATTATTGTTAAAAATAATTAAGAAGTGAAGTATTTTCTCTGCGGAAAATAAAATGTGTTCCTTCTTTATAATGCTTCTATTACTATTCAAACAATCTAAAACTTCATTCTGTCTGCCGAAATTCGCACTGCTATTCAGGTTTGTGTACCCAACCACCATTTGAATCGTAGTGTACTGGGAGTGATCATAATAATAATGGTAAGGTATATAGATTTCAAAGGGCTTTTTCGGGTACCACAGAGACGGTAAAGTAATGATTTTGACAATGCAGTCGGTGTGATGTATTTCTATTTGGCGGTTTAGATTCATGCCTACAAAAACGTGTGTTAGACATTTGAACCGGGAATATAAATGAGGAGATGATACGTTCTTTGATAGATCAGAATTTGCAAGGGTATATGAAAAAGGTCGAGTAATAGTCTTCGGGAACTGTTGTTCTAGAACATCCATTCGAGTAAATGTGTATGGTATTTCTGCATTGTACAGCACATCCGATAAAAAGGATTCGTGATTCAACCTGTAACCGGTAGTGTTTTTTTAAAAGATAAAGTTAGTGTGACAGTGGTTTTCTACATCTGAATTTGCGACTGAGGTACCCCAATTTAGGGAAGAAAATATGAGGAGAATTAATAAAAAGTGAGTCGACATTGTAACCTAAATTAATTGACTATATTCTGTAACAATCTTTATTAGCACTCAAACCAAGTTAAACAACTAAACAAACTAATATTAACCGAATGAAACTAACACCGAAAATTTCAGTTAAAAAATCGATACAACGCTTTATCTGAAATTTTGAACTGCCATATTTTTAATTGATTTATGATAACAAATATCCGATTACTTTTATTTGGCGAAATATGTTCAAACAAAACAAATTCATTCGTGAAAACTGAAGTTGAGTTTAAAAAATAATGTTGTATAGATATCAACTGCTCCTTTTCGTGTTCTAAAATCGTATGTATCTCCGTCTCCAACAGCATAGTATAATGAAACTATTGCTTTTAAACAAGGATTTATAAATAACGCTTTTGGAACATTGTTCTTTTATTCTTAAGAATGTTTAATAGATCGAGCTAAACTTTCATAAACTTTCATGTATGACCAGAATGCATGAATTCATATGAAAAAAGGTATCCTGGCAAGTAACTAGAATTAAACTGAATAACTTATAAACATCCACAATCATACGTCCGTAATACTTTAGGTGAACAAAAACCACAATTATAGAAAAAGAGGTTTACTACGGCGAAAAATAAATACATCGAGCTATTAAGCAAAACTTTTCTATAGTTATTAGTTATTAATTACTGTCATCAGAAATAATACGAATTGCTAGCATTACTCTTATTAAGTAGCGGAAGCTACTTTATAACATTGGTGTCTACGTCTGTCCGTCTGTCTGTCTGTGACCACTGTAACTCACGGACAGATGAAGACAAATCGTTTAAACTTCTTATACATGATCTCTGGATCACAAGAGAGATATCATCGAAAAATTGGGTCAATCGGTGAACTTCTTCATGACTTTTGACCTTTTAGAATAACTACTGTTAGCAAAGCCTCAAAATACACTGCATTTTAAATACTGCTACGTGAATTCTGTTTACGTTTGGAATTGAAAACCGCCAAGTTTAAAATCTGAAGACCTCTAAAGTATAAATATTTCGAGAAATGAGAGTGAATGTTTTTAAATAATAAGATATAGCAAGAATAATTATTATGCTGCTAAATTATTTGACAACCATTTAGCGACTTCATTAATAATATTATATTCTTGCACTACTTTATTACAGCTTTGAATGGCTTATTTTGCATTAAATTTGCAGTACATTGCATTTCAAATTGTAGCTTACTGTGTTATTTTTACCAATTGACTGGAAAGTATAATCGCTAGGCATGTTTCTAAATATTACTTTTGATTGCGGTCGATGAAAAAAAAACTTTTGTAAGCTGCCTATAGTGGAAATTGAAGGTGAAATAAATTCCGTGACAAAATTTACACCCTGAATTTAATCATTTATTATTTTGAAAAATACGTATATATAAGACTTATAAATAAGATTCTTCTATTCAGGAAACTTGTTGTTTTTATCTGACAAATAACCAAAAAGATCACCAATGAATTGAAGGATTTAATTTGTTCTGGTACAATGACATGACTAAAATGCCTGAATTCATACGAGATAATGTTTCATGATCGGCGATATTAATTCAAATTAACAAACTAATAATGTCACTGATAGGTTTTATGAGCCGAACGATAATGAATTAAAAGAAGGAAAAGAAGAAGAAAAAAATTAAAAACCAAGTTGCATCACGGGTCTTATTATTTCATAAATTGATTGATTTACGTAAGGCGGCAAAATCCACATTTGCTGTTAATCAGTAAATACAAAGTTTAATTCGGCATCATTTAACTGGAGTTCGAGTGTTTGTTTATTTCCTGTGAAAAATTCAAGTCAACTAAACGAAATAAAATTTTCAAAGTGAGTTATTGGCATTACACATGCTTACGCAACCATCATGGAACACTGATACTCTAAAGACAATTTCTAAGTACACCCAGAAATGAAAAAAAGGGATTTCTAAAAAAGAAATTGCGCTACTGATTATATTTGATTTTACTTAATTTTTAAATAATATGACATTTGATATTTTTTACTTCTGTAATTTTCTAACAAAATATTATAAACAATATAAAAATTAGTATTCAGAAATCGTATTACTAAATATCATTAATCAATCATAAGCAATCTCATATCAGTTTCAGTTCTTTGAATCTGCAAGTAATATTCGTAATTATTGTACTAATTCGTATTCCTGGAGCAGACTACGGAGAATAGTCGAAAGCTTGAAACAATATAATAAAAAGTTGGGTTTATTATTTTAACCCTTGAGTCACAGAAGATGTCATTTTTCAATAATTATATTTCCATTTCAATAACAAGTACAAATCAATATTGAACAATAATTTTTACTATTGTAATTGTATGCAATCAAGTGATATGTTAAACGGGCGGCACCGGTGTTCAAATATATAAATATACACATACCGGTATACATATTTCCGCTTATAATTTATTAGCATTACATAGCCATTACTTCTAGTAAAATAAGATTAACTTAGGCATTCTGTATATTGTTTTAGTCAACGTTAAAAATATGGACTTTCTGTTAAAGCGAATTCTAGGTTTGGTGGTGGAATTCCCTGTGTCCGTTTTTAGCTGGATGTACTCTATAAATACTTTAGTGAAAATTGTGCAGGCGATTTTTATCCAGACAAATCAATTTAGTGATAATCTCAACGAGAAAAATAAAAATAGAAATTGTGCATCCAAAAACTGACAGTAGAAATGGGTACTTAGTGTGTTCAAGTTTTATTACTTTAGCAGAGTTTTCCCCTTTGTCAAGATTTTGTAACATGTTAGATATTTGAGGATGTGCAAACCAATTTTTAATTATCAAGTTGACATTGTAATCACTTATAAGCTTCGTCCTCGTTTCATGAAACCATGTTGCAATACCACTTTGACGTAACTGTTTTAATACAAATAAAATGTGTTTTTGGAAAACGTTACTCTTAACAATCCAGGGCAATTCGTATGATATACTTTCTGTTGAAAAAGATAAAATTTTTGAAGAGTTAACAATCGAAATTATTCTAAACATGCTTAAGCACACCTCACGAATAGCGACAAAGGCTTTTTTATTTTTTATGATATTGTTATAATAATTCCAATTTGATTCATTTGTTAGAAAATTTCGTTTCAATTCTTTTAGAATATGATCGTATTTGTTGTTAAAACTCGTTTTATTTCCGCTTGCTGGAATTATATTATGTTGAGAAATAAACTTCTCAGCAAATGACAAATACTCGCTCCTGTTATGCCACCCCTGAGTAAACATAGGAACATTGTTTTCTATTAAATCCCAAAACGTTTTGTATTCTGGACCGGCAGTGGGTCGCATGAGGGAACTTATCAGGTTGCCCCGATAACTTTCCAAAATCAAAAGACAATAAAAAAGCCACATCGAAAACAGAACCAGGAATCTAAACTGATGTTCACTTGCTACTGATTTCCTTAATTCTAATATTTGGTTTACTAATGTTCTAAATATTGTTCCTAAATAATGCGAATAACTAATACTAGGTAGTTTTTTGGGGTTTTCATTACGGCTGAAATAATAAAATTGGGAATGCATGTAAAGAACGTAGGGCATAGCAAATCCTAACGCAATTGTTATTAAAAATGTCCAAAAACCGATTGGCCGGATCAATACCGTCCAACTGTAAATAAGATCCTTACAGACAATGAAACTAATTTTGCTAGGCTCCGTTCCTGAAACTGAATGATAGTATTCCAAAAGTTTCGACAGTTTATCTGGATACACTGAAGCTATCAAGTTTGGAGCGCTATCATTTGTTCCAATAAGGGTTATATTGATTGATTCAGAAATATATTTCACAAAGTAAGCATAGGTTTGAATTTCTTTGACACGTTTTGCTGGGGATGGTATAAGTTTTGATATTTCGCTACTTGTTCCAACAAATCGCTTAATTGCACTGTCAATATGTGCAACGAAATATATTTCGTTAAAATTTCTGTTTTTGTTGTCCCGTTCTTTGCTGTACTCATGAGACCAATAAGAAAACCCGCCTGACGCACAACACAAACACAATTTGTAAATTTGACTCATTTCAACAAAATATGTTGATGGGTGTAAGCTATTTGTGAAAAACTCTTTTGCAATTGGCATATTAAAAAGAATAAATTTTTCTATGTAAACTAAAGTGCTATATAAATTTTCTATCTGTTTTTTAAATGTTTTTAGTGCACGTTGATTATTCATTAGGTCTCCAGGCAACATTAAAAACGTTGTTTTCCGCAAAGAATATTTGCGTTCCACCAGAGATCTTTCGAAACCAAGCCTATAATAAATTATGCTCTCGTTACTAATTGTATGGGTATACATTATATTTAAGCACATATCATTCGCGAAAAATAGTTTTTGAAGCAAAGAGTTTACACTATTGCGTTGAGACGTAGCTTCTTTCATAATTAACACAGCAGACGAACTTTCTGATTTTAAATGTTTAATCAATTTAATTAAATTCATTTCAGGGAAAACGTTAATCTGGTTATGAGAAGTTCCACGGTTCGCAAATAAGATCATTAAACAAATGATGAACCTCATTGCGAAATTATACAATAGTCACTTAACTCACAAAACGGAATTGGTGCGAAATAACTTGACAAACTTCGATTATAATCCGTTTTGATTAATATATTTTTAATTCCGTATGAGTGAGTGTGATCACTGTTACTGATTTTATGAACACTATAATTTTACTAATTTCTGGTACTTCTGCGGGTGTAAATCAGTAAACATTTTTTTCTCATTTGGATACTTTGGTATTCTATTGTTTCATTCATTTGTGTCTAGTGTCTCTATTGCAATTTAACTGTCAACTGTCAATGCAAATTTTTACAGACTTTTAAAAAGCAACGGCAGCCTTAACTGTTTCTTTATCATATGTTAAATTTTTGATGTGTTTCCCTTTTACAGGGGGGAAAAAATTCATCAATTGTACATTATATCGTTTTGTATACTTGGAACTGCAATTATTTGTACACAACTTATTTTGTATACCAATTATCCCATCTAGTAGAAACTTTTTAAGAGAAACTTGCCAAACTGATCATTTTGTTGATCGAGTTCATTGATAGCTGCATTTATAAAAATTACAGTAATGTTTTAACACAAAGACTGAGATTCAACAAAACTACAGTGAGTGCAGTATACATTTTCATCCTAGGTTGGACCCAAAGGGAAAATCCAATTCGAGAACCGAATATGCGAAAATTGTACAGAATTTCATTATAATTCTAATCAGTTCCCATTCATTGCATATAAATTTTCTCGCGACAAAATGGATCTGTTAAATAAAATATAAACATTTAGCAACTTTGACCATTAAGGTTATAGAACTATAGTTAAACGGAAGCAATGAAGTAGTGGAAGAGTAAACTGATATATAAATTACCCACTATTTATTTTGTAAGCAACGATTTGCGAATTGTTGTGGACGTTCAGTTTAATGACAAAGTCATCAGGAGTCATCACCAATTATGTTCTGTTAACGTCAAAATGTGACACCAAAGGAGAACTTACACAATTTTAAATATTAAGTAGCTTTCAGTACTGAGTATTGTAGTATCACCTATTGACGATATTCAAACCAAAGCTGCATCATAACGCAGAGAATTACGTATGAGTAGTTAGAACGAACTGTGCTTATCCGTTCATGAGCTAAGTAAGGCTAAGTCACTCACACACTGACGGACCGGAAGTTAACTGATTTAAACTATACTATCACAATTTAAAGTTGAAAATATAATTAAACGCGATAAATGAAATTAAACACTATGTAGTTTCTGAATTCATGTATGATAAAAAAAATCATGTATTAGTTCTGTTGGGCAATGTTTACTCGTAAAAAGAATTTTCATTTCTCAAAGCTGAAGTTGGTTTCAAAAATAAATTTCCATAGATAGCAATTGTTTATTTTCGTGTTTGTTCTAAAATCGTATGTGAGCCCAAAGAAAGTGTACTTAAAATATTATTTGTAAATAAGGATTTGTAAGTCTTTGAGAATATTGTACTTTTATTCTTACAAATGGTTGATAGTACGAGGTGGACTTTCATAAACTTTCATTTGTCTTTGTATAAGGACAGGACCTGAATGCAATAATTCAAATGAAACCTTGTTTTATGGCCAGCGATAATAATTCAACTGAATAAATTATAAACATTGGCACGTGGAGCCTTGGACTTATTCTAAAAGTGTGCTACTGTATTTAGAACTAATCGTAAGACGTATTCACTATTTATATTTGCAACGTCAGCAATACTTCTTATGAACAAAATGATAGTGCATTCAAAAACAATGAAGGACGAAACTAAAAACAAAGTAACATTCCGGGCTTTGTTATCTGCACTTATATTTCCTTCAAAATCTTTGTTTGTACATTTAGTATAAAACCCAACTTTATTAAAAATGCAGCTCTACTATAACGAATAAATTTTCAATGCAGCGTTTCAGCAAAACTTTTCAATATTAGTTATTACTTTCATGAGAATACTCATCTTCATTACTAGCATTGCTTTTATTTTCCATTATACATTTTGCAGTAAATGCATTTCAATTCAAGTAGTCGCTCACTGTGTTATTGTTTACCAATTGGCTGGAAATTATAATGGAAATGTTTTTTTCTAAACATTACTTCTGGCTGATGTGGATGAAAAAACAAGTTTCGTAAGCTATTCTGTCGAAGTTGAAGTTGAAATATAATTCCGTGACAAACCCTACCCCTTACACTCTAAAATTATTCATTTAATTGTTTTATTCTTCCAAATAGTAAATAGATCATAGCGTACTTCAATGATTTTTTTGTTGTTGTACAATGACACGACTACAATAGATATATTCATAATAATATAATAGACTTCTTATATCTCGGATTTTTTCTATAGAATCATAATTGGTGATTATGGTGATACTCGAGGTAGACATAGTTTTAAAATTCAAAATAACTATTGAATTTATTTAACTTTTAACACAAGCTTTCGACAGTATTGTTCAATAGTTATTTTGAATTTTAAAACAATGTCTACCTCGAGTATCTATGATTCTATACATATATTCGTATTTGATATAGTTTCATGGACACTGATATTAATTCAATTCAAACAGGTGCATCTATTCAGAAAGTGGACAGTTCATTTATCACTAACAAACAGTAAGATGAAATGTATTCGTTCAATATACTAACAATCCCACTAATAGTTTTTACGAACCAAACGATAATGAATTCAAAGAGAATAACAAACAACAAAGAAACTAAAACCAAAGTTGTAATACCTGGACTGATATTTCCCTCAAAAACTTTGGTATTGTATTTGGGGCAAAAACACCTATTATTGTAAACTGAAAATTGTTTTAATTAGGTTTTTTATGGCGACTAAATTTTTAATGGAGCAGGATTACAAAATTTTTCTTTAGTTGGTAGTTATTTTTGTGATAAATAATATATACTACTTTAATTTTCGGAAACATTTCGCAGTACATTGTATTTACAATTCTTACTCACCGTGTTATTGTTTATCAACAGGCTTCAAAGTACAATCCTAATGTATAATGTATCTTTCTAAGCATTACCTTCTGTGAATATAAAGAAAGAACTTTCGTAAGCTAAACTGTCAAAATTGAAGGTGTAAGACAATTCCGTGACAACATAAGAACTTTAGAATAATATTTTTCTCATTGTGAAGAACACTTTGAACATTTTACGCCTAAATTATTTAATTATACGTTCCATGTGTATGCAACTAACTACCTAAATGTATAGTTTTTGATCGGCCAAAGTTTATTACAAATTTCTCAGGCGGATTCGGAATTAAAAATAGTGTTTTCATAATGTATTATGTAGTGGTGTGCACCACCACTACTAAACTCTATAATTCGTTAAAATTGATTCATTAAAATAACTTTATACAAGATGCAAATATTTTCCCTCAATGATTGGGATTTCCTAAATGACTACTAGTGGAAGAAGTTTTGAATGATTGTAAGATTTTTATTAAAGCTGTTTTAATATTCCCTGTATTCGAAGTGAGGTATCAAATTCCGCAATCAGAATATTCAGATTGTATTATGAAGCACAATTTCGAATTACCATCCTATTTTAAAAACCGTTATTTCAACAAGATATCCAACATTCCAACAAAAGATATACAAATGCCTATGAATAAAATATTATGATATAGAATTAGAATAGAATTGACACGAATGAAATCATGATAAATGTAACCTAGGTGCTCTCTCAAAGTGGTGTTACGCTAAACCTATTATTTATAAATATTTCATTGTGTATAAGAATATAC
>JABASD010005394.1:0-12533 GCA_019776165.1 Pogonognathellus flavescens | reverse complement strand
TGCCAAAATCACGAAAAATGAAAAAAGTTGATATCCTGAGATTTCGTCAACTATTAGATAACCTTCTCCGTTCCTGTGTTGCGTTGTCTAAGAAACCTTGACAACTGCTTGCTTCAATTCTCAAACAATAATAAGTAGATGACCATGGCATGCAATGACTTCAGACTACAATAGCAGCAAAAATAACAAAAATCACATGAAATAAATACGTCATCTTCTCTGCCTTCTTTTTCAACTTGGATTCCCACAATATCTCGTAGCATTATTCGTTTTTCTTTTATTTCGTGTATTTTATAACTATAACTAACAACATAACTGTTTGTAGTATCTAGTATATACACAGAAGACGTTGCACACACATAAAATGTAATATTGCTGGATTTCAATCAAATGATCAAAAGCTAAAAATAAGCAAAGCAAATAAATGTGACACAGGCGAGAGTAGAAAATGGAAGTTTGGGAGAGCCAGCGTAAAAAGAACCCACTAAAAGACTCAACAAGAGCAGGGGAAGCGTATGTACTTATTTATTACACTTGTACACAGAGATGTGTTTCCTATAAGAGAGTAAGCAACAGAGAGAGTCAAATCTTAATAGTATTCTTTACAATGAAAACTGCCATTAGAGAAAAGTGAAAGTTTCCTTTCTTGTAGGTATTTATGTGTGGGCTTTGCTGTGCTGTCAGTTGGGAATGTAATGTAATGTGCTGTTATGCTGTAATGTGTAATAGGAGGATGATGATACTCGCCAACCCAACTATTTCTTATATGCCATTCAATGCTCAACTCTGTGACCGTACTCCCTCGCACACAAATACACGGCCACCCATTTACTCTGTATACACAAGGCCACATCGCAGAATAACATTTCCTTTTTGCCCTGTCTTGTTTTTCCTTGTAGTGCTATGCTCTGCATTTCTTCCAGCTAGGTCCGTTCTGGTACTTCTTCTACTAATGGCAGTATCCTATAGCCTTCGGGTAGTCTTTTATTTGCCCATGGCTATTTCTCTCCCTGTGATATTTCCCTGTGCCATATAGTGCATGTGTATGTTAGGAGAGTCTACTAACGTGTGTAACATGCAATGTAGTAGTAATGTGTGCAGTAATTCAAAGAGTGAAGCGTCAGAAGAGAAGAGAAAGAAGGGAAAGCAAATGGTCTGACTTATGATGACAATTTGATGAGGCGCAGCTTTTTCCCAAACAATCCCACATCCAGGAATGCTACTCTCGACAAAAATCTTCTTCTTTCCTTCGTCCCATGCAACTCCAACACACACAAACACTCCACAGCACACATACAGCACACATACAGCACACATACAGCACACATACAGCACACTGCCTAAAGTCTCTCTCTGTACTTTCTCTGTGCCCTCTTAGCTCTAGATGGTCGCTGTACTCACTCACACAGAGACAGTACTTACAAGAAACAGAAGAAAACTTGAGGAAGAATTGAGTGAGGCTACTGCCAAGATCTTGAACTGCGTATATTTTGTATTAGCAAAGCGAAGTACAAGAAGCACAGACTTTGGTTCGGTTTCATCGGCTCGAACTGCTTCTTTACTTTTGGTTGTATTGGATAGACATCCCGTCAGATAGACAAGACAAGACAAGCAAAAGCTCTTCTTTCCTTCATACGGCGAATTCAAATGGACTGCTCGTTTAGCCAGTCCGCTCCTTCTCTACTTACACAATCTATTGCCACTTGTGTGGCTACAACTCAACTGCTTCCTATAGAAATATATAGCGACGTATATAGACACACTCTACATACACTATACGGGGACAGAAATATGTAGCGACTGTATAGCGGTGTCTTGTGTGATTAGTATTAGTCGTAGAGTGGATTGCTATAAGAAGAGTTTGAAAGGAGTAGCTGCTTTACATTAGAATTTCTGTGTCGGTGTGCGGTACGGTGTGGTGCCTGTAGCAGTGAATATTGGAATCCGACTCTGTTTCTCTCCCGCTCTTGTGTTGAAAAGACAAAGCATGAGAATTCGAGAGCCTAGGAGACGGAGGTATGTTGGCGAAGGCTTAGAAATACTTTGGCTATAGTTCTTACGTTATTATATTTGGTTGGAATGAAAAGGAGCAGCCGGGACAGGCAGAAAACATTTTCTCCAGCAGTCAGTGTAATCTACGAGTCTTGTACAATTATTTCAACTTGACGTTTCTAATGCAATATATTGAGTGGGAAGGGCTATGGCTATAAATGTCTATATTTTATACAAATTGTTCTTACGACCTACATTCCTCCTCACAGAGCACATATTCTTCTCATCTGCACACACTGCAAGATAAGTACAGCCAGCAGAGCCCTCCATTCTTCTCTTGTCCTACTCCTATCTCCGCTCTTACAGATTTCCCTTTATATTTCTAACCCAACTTATAACACTATCGCTTTCTTCTTGTAAAAGTTCATAATGTTCTTATGTGCACTGTGTGTGTAGAAGGCTAATAAATACGTTTGCATTTTGCATATTATGTACATAGAATGAGGTGGTGGTGGTGGTGGTAGTGGTGGCGGCGACGGTGGAGAATAGTTGGAGAAGCACCAGCAGACTCTCATCTGCACCACCACCTCTGCAACAATGAGAACAAGATTGTTCGCAAATTCAGTTCAAGGATGAAATGTACTGAAGTACTAATACTACTACAATGTACATTGCATATTATTATCAGGAGCCTAACTGTGCACTTGTGCTGCAGAAGCACCATGTGTTGGAGGAGCGTGGAGCTGTGCAAAGAGAAAAAGTAATCCCGAAGAAATAAATAGCATTCCACACAAACTTTTCGAATATTTTCCACACAGTTTTATGTAGACAAGGAGAAAGGCTATTTACTTCGTCTCTCTCGTCTTTTGAAGATTACAACAGGGAGAAATAACGAGGGGAAGATGTTGCCATTATTAAGTGTCCGTATATTTAAAAAATAACATTTCTCTTCTGATGTCCACCCGCTGTAGCCAATGAAAATACACTTAACTATTCATAGAATGCATTATCATATTACTTCTTTCCTGTGTGTAAAATATTAGCAAGTGAGAGCGAGAGTGAGAATTCTGCTAGAAGTTGGAAAGTGTTCACAGAGCGACTTCCAGTTATATTTACAAGCGCCGAATAAATTAAAGTTGTAGCTCCTCCCCGCAGTAATATTTATGGTTCTTTGTAAAGATAAAAATAAATTTCACTTTCACCAAAAATTCTAAACGCACATAAAAAATTGTGAGCTGTTGATTTTTACGTGTTGCAGGCTTTCCTGTCTCAAAGTGTATGACTGGAAAATTCGGTGGGTAAGAAATATGAAAATAATGACCTAGGGCCTTTTTAATTTACAATTGGGTGGTCATAACTCAAACTGAAATATTAAGAGACACGCCCGTAGGGATACCGGGAGATAAGCAACGGTTTGTCTGCCTTATGAAAGTAAAGCAGCCCTTTTTGCTGAGCTTTGCAAGGAACATGACGGTTGCAGAATGCAGACGCAGAGCTTGCTATGTAGATACTCGATACATTCTTTGTCATGATAGGTAAAGTCCGTTTCATGTTTTCAGCTCTGCAGAAAAAACATTTACGGGTCAGACTGCGTATGTATTAGCCAAGCATTTCTTCCTTTTCCAATTTACTTTAGCTTACACAAGCTCAGCCCCCAATCAGATTTATTGCATTCGAAGCAGAAACTGCTAGGCATTGCTCTGCGGAATAAACTGGACTTGAACGCTTTCTAATACGAAACAAGTCTGTAGCCTTCTTCTGCTGCAAAAACTATTTTTATATATCAAAACGTACTTTTCCACTCTACCTGCCAACATCATTCTGTATCTTCATACTTCCACAAAGAACAAGAAGCTACAGGGCGTCCTTTTCCAATGTACTTCTATTTGCAGCATGTTGACTTCAGAGCTCAATCCTCAACTTCCATCGTGTGACTCAGCCAGTCTGCCGAATCAAGTAGAACAAAACTTTCTCTATGTGCTACCCGTTTTTCGGATATCCAATCATTCAAAAAGTAGAACTCAAGCACTACTACTGATACAAATAAATGCCACACTCACTTCTCACTCAAATAAAACTTACACCAACACAAACTTATTTACACACACTCATTTTGAACCAATATTTCGTAATACTGTATATTACTATATTCTGCATTCTGTTGATATTATGCAATTTTATTGTATGTACCTATACAAAAACCCAATTTCATGAAGTATCTTATGATATTTAATAAAATTTCATGGGTACGAAAGCTACCTGCACTTTATCTCCGAGTTAGGTAGGAAGATGCTTACAATCAATACCTGGATTCTAGTACGGAATGAATCGTAGTTTTCTTCTATTCATAGAAATTAGCTTCTACTACTTAACTTGACCTTGCTTGGAGCCAACAAATTGTTTTTTACAATAATTTTTCAATTCTACTTTCATACGAAGCGAAAGTTGGAATTGGTAGTAAATACAACCGGAATGGTAAATAATATTAAATCCCGAATATTTTCTAGTTGATTGACATTTGTGGCACTCTATTTTACAATTATAATTTTATTCTACATTGTTGCCTTGATATTTTCAGACAGTGTTCTAGTACTGCATCTGCATAGATCATAACATAAAGTATAGAAGGAAGAATTGGAAGATTGTTTGCCGAATGTGCGTGGGGAGATTGGACTTGGAATCATTAAATTGAAGAATAGAACGTATTTGTAGTTTAAAGGAGCCAAATGTTTTTCTTTCCTGTTGCTTGCCTTCTTTCATTTCCTTGTATGTATATATGTATCCAGTTTGAGATGAGCTTTCGTCTGTTCGTCTATTGCCATAGGACTATACGGAGTACTGCAGCGGCTGTAGCTGTGTGAGAAAGTGATAGAGACAGAAAGGAAAGGAAGCGGAGCCCAGCACTTTTGCAGAGCAGAAGACCATTCTACAGGTGACGAAAAAATTTCACAATAGTTTGCTGATACAAAAGGGATCTGATGGCAAGGCTCGTTGCCTTTTCTCGCCTTCCTCCGCTCTGTACAGTCTGGACCCATTTTCCTTTCTTCTCCTGTCCTATTTTCGGAGCCAAGCACTGCACACACTGCCATGTGTGTGTTACTGTGTTATACAAACTATTTACACACAAGTGCACACACGAAGTATCTGTAGCCGAGAGAGTATGCGAGAGGTACACATCAGAATAAAGCGTTCTCTTGAACAAACTTCAATTGAAAAGATGTTGTTGAGAATAAATCGGTCTCTGGTAGCCATATTTCCGCCATCCATTCTTCCCTTAGTCCCCATTATTCTTTCCATTCATCCGTCCATTCATATGCTTATGCAGTTTCACGGCTTTCTTGGCTTCCTTCGATTCTCCCGTATTTATGTGTGCACCAGACTGTTCGTAGTCGAGCATCGCAAGTATTCCCGGCTTTGTTGCGGCGTAAGGTGATGATGACGACGACGACGATACGATGGCTCTCTCCTTTCCTTTTCACTTTCTCTCCATTCAAATCCATGCATAGAAATAAAATCAGGCTTATAAATATCTACTACAAACATTACGTACACATACACACCTTGCCTTTTCTTCACAACTATAACCACCATCCACACTATACGTCCAAAGTAATAGTCGTTTTTTGAACACGAGTTGTATGCACTCACAAAGCTCGTATAAGTAATCTATTGTCGTCGACAGCCCAGATAATGTTATGGCAAAGAGAGAGAGAGAAAGAAAACTCTGCCCGCACTCTATTACGCTCCAAGTGCTACTACAAACATGCAGTAGTGGATTTTTCTGAAAGTAAATCTTTATTTCATGTTCTTATTTTCTTTCGTGTGTGTTTTATGCTGTTGCTCCTTTCATTTCACATCCATCACAACAATGGAGTCTCAACTGACTTTCAATTCAAAGCCACAGCAACAAAACACAAAAGTGAATAACAAAAGAATTCTATTTGCATTAATTTCCTTTGAAATGAGCATTGTGTCTGCGGTGGGGACGATTGCGGATTGCGTACATTACAAACGCATGTTTTTGTAACAAGCTGTTCTGCTATATATATTGATACTACTGTCAGTTGATACAGTAGAATTCAAACTTCAATGTTGACCACATGTGAACCTTTTAGACATAATGGATGGGATATATACATAAATATATTACTTCATTCGTGAGAAAGTTACCTATGTCCGTAAAACCATAAAAAGATGAGCAAAGTGTTTGCAAACAAGTTAGCACACAATACAATATGACTAATCCGAATTGCAATGTTATTGTGCCAGTCAAAAGTGTTTTTCCTTACAAGAATCCTCTATTTTCTTAATCTGCCTCTTAATAAAAGCACAACAAGGAAAACACATTATAGCCCTTTAGTCAAGTGAGCACTAAAAGCCTTAAAGCTGGCGAGGAAAGTGATAGAGTGCCTGACTCACAAAGGATATAATGTGGATATACTGACTTACACGTGGGAAGAGTGTGTGTTAAGAATTTGAGTAGCATGTAGTGTAATGTGATAATAATATTATGTTATGATTGTGGAGCAGAAGAGCAGACACCGCACAGGAGTCGAGGCACATTGACATGGAGAGGAGAAAGAAGTGCGTTATGATGCAGCACAACAAGTAAAGGCAGGAATGGCGGGAGGGAGAAAGGCTTTGAGAATTGAGCTGACTGAAAAGCTTACAAGAAGCTTAAGCTTAGTATACTTATAATAATATGCTTACCTCTTGTCTACTTACGACACGCTGTGCTCTCAACTCCTACAACTACCTCTGCACACTAAATACAATAGGACTTACTTATATCCAGAATATCATGTAATAACTAAATTTCACATGAATTCTGCACACTTCCCATCTTCCCCAAAGTGTTCGGGATAGCATTTTATAAGAAAACAGTAATAAGATAAGAAGGAACACCACTGCATTGTAGAAGCATTTGATCCGCAGGAGTTGTACAATGAAAGCAACGCCTCAGGAGTGTCTGCTGTTCCTTGTTATATCATGCTTTGTATAGAATCAGTGGTAGTATAGTAGACATCCACTCAATCCAACACTCTACAATAGCTTGGGCTAGTAGAGCTAATTTCTAACATTTTCATCACTAGTCGATCATCCAACGCCTTGGCTATCTCATTGCATTTGTTACAAAATAATTATTAAGGGCGCAGTTTAAAGAAATGCCTGCATGATCTGTCAGTTCGTCTCACCATTTTTGTCACCCATGTACTTCTGTACTACATTCGTTAACTGGCACTATTGCAAGAATGATTGAGTTTAAATCGCTCGAAAATTTTGCATGTGTTCATGTGGTGCACTCAGAACCGGGTATGTGCACTTTGTAATTATAATCTAAATAATTTAGTAGCGGAGCTGCTTTATGAAAATGGCAAATGTGACTTGAGAACGGGTTGAGGTATTTTGTTCAAATTTGGTCTTCACCTTAGTATTTAAGCAAATTTCACTGTTATTATAATACAGTATTGAGTGTGTACTATAAAAATTAATCAAGACGATGATGAGCTATTTTATGTAACTCATGATTGCAATGGAAGAAAAAACGAAAGTCAGAGAGCGAAAATTAATCTAAAAAATGGAAGCGCGTATTTGAACTATCTGTAGTAGTAAGAAGAAAAGTATTAATTATTATTCCGTCCATCTAGTCTTGTGTGTCTCATGCACCCTGGAGCTATTTACCATACAAAAAATGAAGAAAGAAATAAGGAGTACAACATGACTTTTTCTGGCGATTGTCCTCATGAACTAGTCAACCTTGCTTTGCTCTATTTGCTTGTTCGCCTGAAATCTTTTCATTCGTTAGCGACTTGGTAGTTATATTCGTTTCTATATAAGTTCAAGGCTACTGTTCTTTTATACAGGCCAATTGCGTATTACACACAACTCCTTTACTAACGTATAGGTGAGTCTATTATGTTACACTGCCTGGATTTCAGTAGAATTGGAGTTGGTATATGCAATGACAGCAAAACTCTCGTAGGACGTACAGGAGGACAGAGGATCCGAGAGATGTTTCCAGCTTTGAATACAAATAGCCCTGGCGCTCCGCCTTCAAGATTCCATTTCTTCTTTCCTGAACCTTTTTTCCAAATGCTCTCGTGTTGTCGTCATGTCGTGAGAAAAATTTCAAAGGGAGCAAAAGCGACTGAAAACGAGGCCTGAATTCCGCATTTGCTTCCAACAGATTACCTTTTACATCCATCTGATTGTATACTTACTTGCACACAACCTGCCTAGCACAAAGTGTCAATTGAGCTTCGGGCTGCTGAACGACTGCAAAAGTCCGTAGTGTCATCAGCACATGGAAACGGATCACCCTGTGTGTTTCTGTGTGCAGTGTATACGTGAAGTACTAGTAGCCGTGGAGAAATTCTATCCGACTGCCCATTATGAAGGCGCAAGGGCTGAGTGTGAATGAATGTTGAGTTGAGTCGAATGTAAAGGTAACGGAGGATTAAAATCGCGCACAGAGAGACAAAGACGCACAGCGAACAGATAACAATGAAATTATTAGCAGAAGCTTTGCCGACTGAGCAGACAAACAGAAGAGTGAGCCGAGAGGCGAATAAGCTAACGCGTCCTATAATCTGAAAACATACAGAGAGACTTCAAATGACTTCAGATATATTTACCTATAGACAACGGAAGGAACAATGCAAGGAATTGACTTTTCTCTACCAAATCTCCTTTCCACTTTACAGCGACTCTTCTTCCCTCTACACTTCTGGCCCCCTGCAAGAGGTTAGGTAGGCATACTGTACAGCATAATAAGCTCAACACAGAAATAGTACCTCTCTTGTAAGGTGAGGATTTTAGTTTAGCTCTGTATACTGACTGGGAAGAAGCAGCACTGCCATAGTCCACGTGTAGAGGAGTCGGGCTGGAGCTACCCTTCTTGGGCTGTGTGCAATGAATAAATGTAGTAGAGGGGAAGTGAAAGTCAAAGGCTATTTTCTACTTGTTAAGTTACTAGTTGAGTTGGGCCCACTGTTCTGGTATTAGCGAATAGTTAGTATAAACGAAAGATCTGCTTAAGCTGCATAGGAAGAAGAGACAAAGGAACTTCTCTCTCCTGATCAACGTGGGTGGACTACGTATTCGATTACAATGCATTACACTCCATAAAATAACAAGTGAATCCCAACTCAGAGAAAGCGGAGAAAGTCGTTCACACTCAATAGAAATTGCATTGCCATTTTTAAGAGCAGAATAACTCGCAATGCTTTCAGCACAAAACTGTACAACGTACAACAGGCTAATGCATTATAGCCGTCGTCTACATTAAGTCTTGCGAATGCATCCTGTAGACATTTAAACACTGCAAAAGAGAACAAGGCGGTTATAGGGCTTGGGAGCTACGAAAGACCATCTCTTTTTCTATAGTAGCTCATCTAATGAAATTGTAAAGAGAGTGGAGCAGGAGGGTTGTTTATTGTGCATGCTAATAATTGATTTCACTCTGTGAGTAGAAGTACTGGGAGACATGTACTACTTCCACACACAAGAAGAAAACTGTTCCGTTTGAGCTGAGTGAGTCCTTTGTTCTTTATTTTGGATGTGTCCATCCTTCCAAGAGAGAATGTCAATGAGCTCATCACTAATTCATTCGCCGGAACGCAAATTACTCAGAAAATTACCTTTTGGAAAGACAGACGCGTATAGATGAAGCTCTCTGCATGTGGAAAAGACTGGCAGCTGACTGGAGGTCTCGCGAAGGCAGAAGTGGGGACGGAGTGGCGTAGGTAGAAATATTATGTCACTGTGTCCTAACCTGTCCATCCACTAGACGCCAGACATTTTAAGTCAATGCAATTTTATTGGAATGTGTAGAGAATTATAGAAGCGTGTGGAGGACTGTGCTGTCTTTTAGCTGCAGGAGTCTACAGGGTTTGCATGTTGTTTGTATGTTGTAGCTTTGACAAGGAGTCTGAGTGTGGTGTGCACTACGTAGCTATACGTCTGGAAATCCCCAGGAAACGACGTCGTAGTAAAAGTGCAGACAAGTTTCTACAAAAACAAGTGTCATGTCCTGCTGGGCAATTACACGTCCAGGATCCACATCAAACTGAGAGAAAGCATGTTTAAAATATGAGTTGGCCTTTTTGTGTGTCACAAACAAGTTGCTCATTACAACGACGATTGGGTGGAAGGACAACTACTTAGCTTGAGTGAATTACTTAAATATTATTCCTCAACCCAAGAAAACAAACACACTGTCTCCATTTCTACACTTTATGACTTAATGCATTTTTATGAGCCGTTTGAGTCCAGTCCTAATTGAAAAGCTACGTGGATACTGCAGCCCATAAATACAAATGGTACTGTTGCATACACAATGACAAACTTAGACGAGTTTACTCTTAAACCGTTTAGTTCAAATACAGCTATAAATATAGATAAAAGCTTTCTCCCTAATGTAATTTTCAATCAAATTGAAGAATGCCATAAAATTAAAGTAACAATGAACATTTAACCACAACTAAAATACGTCAATATTAATATAACTCATCTTGAGAAAATTTTTATGTCTTACAATTCGCAATGGAAGTGTGAAAACCACATTTCGACGGACCTAATAAATGCATAAGATTATAAAATGTCAAGATATCTGAGGCAGAGAGAAGGTTTATAAAATCACCAATAACTTACAAGTTGAAAATCACTAATAACTTACAAGTTGATATCCATAATAGCGTTTATGCGTTTATATCTTTGTGATGTTTGATGTACTCATTGATGATTGGTGCAAATGGCATTAATAGTACTGAAGTAATATAATAGTTTACTGCTAATGAATAATGACGGCTTTGATACAAATATCCCTTAAGATCCTTCCCTAATAGTTTCAAGAAAAGAAATTATGTTGTATGCATAGTAAGTTCTCGTAGTACTCATTAAAACAGTTGCTTACAATTGGTTAAACTGATTAAAAAGTAAAAAAATGCAACTGGGGTTTATTGGAAACTTTCGAAAGGCAGAAGTACATTTTGTAGAATTACTTTGTCGTCATAAGCACATTTTTCCGACGAGGGAATATAATACATTGTGTCATAATGCAGATGCCTGGTAAACTTTGACGTATTTATTGGAAGAGGACAACAAAAACATCCGGATATAGAATCTGGGCACAATGAAAGATTAATTCCGAACGAAGGATGGTGCTTTGCAATATTGCTGAAGAAAGAGCTTACCGTGAAAGGAGAGGGAAAGGGTGGTATAGTTGTAGTCGTCTACGCTGTGTGTGCACATACTATTATTGCTAAACAGATATGTCCAATACAGCGTGATGAGGAAAGATCAAAAGAAACTTTAAAGTGATGTAACATACTTCTGATGATCAAACAAGTCAAAGAGCTTTGACATTGGTTTTATTTTTACCAAACTTTTCACATAGCAGCAGACATGATGCTTCCAAAATGTTACACACACATATGCAAGCCAATTCTGCATTCAAACTTATTACCAAATCTTACTAGCCCAGATGTATTACCTTATGCAGTATATAACTACCATGATGTATTAAATTGTACAGGTAAGGTATTGAATTTACTATGTAAAAGGATTTCATTGTTCTGAAATTTTTATACAAACAATTTATCGGTATAAATAACCTGATAGATGAAAGTACATATTTATGTAAGTTCTACAAAATGGGAATTTTGCAGATGTTTCCGTGTAGGAAAGCTTATATAATCTCTGCTTATAGTAATAATAAGTTCCGTGCATAACTCATTCATAATCCACCTGTGAGTTAGATTTCAAAATTTTAAATATACATACGGCCAAGCATATTAGGTTTAACTGTTATACAAAGTGTGCTTCACATTTGATGTTAGAGTTACAGTATATGAATTTGAGATTGTTGTGTTGCTCTGTAGGAGCATAGTGAGGAGAAGAAGGGAGAATAGAAATATACGGGAAAATGATTTTTGTGTGTTGCTCGTTGACTGAAAGATTTGACTGGAGACTTGGTTGGTTCTTGTCATTGTCCTCGACACGGGAAAGTCACTTTGGGACGGTTAGTTATACTGTGAGCCTGTGAGACTTATTGTTAGTAAGTTGACTATAGGAGGAGTTTCTTTATTTGGGTTGTGTTGGTGGAGCATTGTCGTACAAGGAATAAGAGCATGATTCCTCTTCACGCTGGGTGGACGGAGAAGAAAAAGAGCGAGACTCCTCGGTACTATTCAAGTCTCGTGTATCTATCAGCTTACACGTAGTATCTCTGCGTAATTCCATGTAGTTACATGCTATGTGTATATCTGCACTGGGACTTTTTCGAATTCCTTCTGCATGAATCATGAATCTCTTCTCTGGTTTGTCTGATAAGGCAAGAATGAAAAACTTTGTATTCCCCATTGGATATGACAACAGTTCGTCTCCAAATTTCTCCTCGCTCGTCTTCTCCTTTCCTTCCCCTCTTCTCTAACAAGTAAACGTCCACTTATGTGTCTCACGGATTTCAATGAAATTTTGCACACATGATGTTTAGGCCATATCTACCTCACATGCAAAATATAGGTTCCCCTTAAAGCCTT
>JABASD010005393.1:0-12537 GCA_019776165.1 Pogonognathellus flavescens | reverse complement strand
TAAGTTAATGACATGACAGTAGTGGTATTGGGCTGTGAGTGTTACTATGGGATCACATCAATGTCATGGTATTGGTAGCGAAAGGGTTAACTGACGATTTGTGTTTGTGTACAACTTAATAGGTTTATATTCTCATACCAGGATACAGAAATACTTTTATATACATATTATGTAGTAATATCCGTACTTGAGAGAATCTGAGCTGTCTGACTTTTAACAAACATTTTAAACACTAAAAATAAAACATGGCAGTAGCACAAGGTACAAATATAAATAGCTTTGAACTTTATATAAGATTGCAAACTTGTTAAAAATCACACTTAACGTAAGTTAAATGGTTTACGATTGCAATAATCATAATTTTACTAATTATACTTATACTGAATGAAATAAAACGAATACTTTCAATAAGTGGAACTACACTCAATTTATAGAACCTTCATGTTATTACAGTTACATTTAACACTATAAAGTTAATTACGCAAAAAACTGTACAATAAACCGGCTACAATGATTTGTATAATATGTAGGTAAGGTACTCCTTCGAATGCCGACATACTATTGTGTGAGACATTTAAGAATTAGAATTTTAATAGGGTCTTTTACCTGTACGGGGCATATTTCTTGATCTCCAGTTCAATTTCCTTCATATCCTCTCGGCTTTGATTGACAGGTATAGAGTCCAAAGCATCGGTCAAAGACTTAGAAATGCCTTCGAGTTCTACGCCAGTTCCATCGATCACGGCTCGTATATCCGGAAGGACGGGTTCAACCTCATTCTTAATCCGGATGCCAAGCTCATTGAACGCTTTCTTCCCTTCCTCAATGGACCTCCGTACATCCGTACCCAGGAAATTTCCCAGCTCCCGAAGGATTTCCGTCATGTTCGGCAGCTGCAATTATTTCAACATTCATACATTTACATTTCACTCACAATTCCATCAATTAATAATTTCAAGACCTGCTACTACACATTCACAAACAACTGAAAGCAAATTCAACTCTTTATTCATTCACATGAGCAACTTTTCTTGCAAAAGCTTTGCAGTCAAAGCCGAAGTGCTGTTTTGACTGTTAATTATAGACAACATAAATGAAACATTTCACATGTACTTACATAGCTGTAGTTCTAACTGCAAAATGCGAAGCTTTTATAGAGACAGATTTAATACATTATTCTTGTCTTGTCCATATTATGTATTTAATGATACCCTCAAATCCAATCTCTAATGACGTAAATGTCGAAAAACAGTACAACATAGAAAAGAACTGTATTTTTACAGTATATAAATTCCCAAGTTAAAATAAAATAATTTCCCTAATTGTAGCATTAGTACAATATAGGTAAGAAATACTGACAAAATATAGTAACTACTACACACGAAGCCAAATTATAATCATTTAAGTAAAAGACAAGGTCATTTAATCCAGAATCTTTGCAACAAACGTCTGTACTCATTGCACTGTGACCATATAATGCACCAAGGCATTAAGAGTTAAAGTCTTCATATATACAGTATCACTGAAATACAAGCCAACAAGCCATAAACCAATAAAGTCCAATTATGTGGGAGATAATCCTAATGATTGTTAGTGCTACCTAATAAAAGCATGCTGTAATCCAGAAACAGAAATAATTTCTTTACTACTAACTACTTATTGAAACTAAAGATAAGTATATTGAAACTATACGTAAAGAAAGAATAAAACATTTATCTCTGCTGTATATACTCAGTACAATTATAAAGTGTAAAAATTGCATCTATATAGATCTAGTACACATGAAAAATATCAAATTCAGATTTCTTAATCATTTGCAGCAGTAACTGTACTAACAGCATATTATCTCGTAAGTATTTTACAAAGCAGACTACTGATTTTACTACATTTGCAGTAATAAAGAATTTTTTCATCCTATTTTCCTTACCTTAGGATAGTACATAGCAAGTGCCTATTCCAGCCCACGGTCAAGAGCAGCATGAATTAACATTGTATCAACTTATTAACAGTAAACTTTTTAGACAATGTGAGATTATGATACACTATGATAGTAGTACATCATAATCTCAACTTACTAAAAAAGTTAGTTTCAAGAAAGCAAATATTGTTAAGGCAGTGTGGTGAGTGTGAGCAGAGAGCACACCTATTTTTAAGTTACGCATTACGCTTTTATGTACACGGACATGTAATGCAGGAACATTTATAGCGATTCTTTATAAACACACACCCAAACAACTCAACCCACGTACGTCCCATTAATAATATAAACTAAAAAATATCAACCCACACACATTTTTCTCTTATTATTGTATTTGTAAAATAAAAGTAAAGTATTAGGGAAGTTGACGAACATGACGGAAATGAGAACGCTCTTACGTTTTGGAAATCATTTTGAACACGAAGACTTCGAATTTCAGGAGTATTTTTCAGTTCTTGACATTTGTCGGATTGACATCTCTCTAATAGTTTCAGTAAGCGGTCTTTACTTCCATTCAATCCTGCTTGAAGTCTGTCGGCTTTTTCTTTGAGACTTTTAGAAGCTTTTTCCACGCTAAGGACATTGTTTCTGACACTTTCAACAGTTTCAACAATGTCTGTGAGATTGTTCAAAGCTTGGGCTCCTGTTTTTCTCGATAGTCCATTTTTTATTATTTCACCACTCTCTGAAACACAAAAACAAAACTTATGTTCACACCAAAGCATCAAAAATAATCTTCAAAATTTAATAACACAGCAACCAGACGTGATAAAAAACCTAAAGTCACGAACTTTTCCACACTTGCAGTCAAAAGTAAAACATACAGAGAGATACATTGAAAATAATTGAAGGCCAGTGTAAGAGTCATCGACATCATGGACATGACAGTACGATATCATTCATAAGTTTGCAACGGTGATTCTTTTCGTATATGCACAAATTAGGCGTGCGCTTTACAGTTACCTTCGTACAGAAGATTTTTAAGTATTAATATACCTATACCTTATTCATACATCTTATATATTGCTTAGGTATATCTTTATTGTACAGATACAATGTACGTATTGCATTTCTTAGGTATTAAATATTTTAAATTCATATTTACTTGAATTATTGCTGATGAAAACTGGCAATGAACAAGTATAGAGACATATACACTGAAAGTAAAAAAGACAGTCACCCTTTGTATCGCAGTAGTTCTCCTACAACCTATGTGATATTAACCTTAGCCTGAATTAGTCATAATCATAAATTAAAGAAGTCTGAGCCAGGTCTTTTGAAGTAAGAAAAGAGCGAAAGTTTCTGTTTCTCAAGTTCTAGCAAGTTTCTGGCACCTTAACTTTAGTAACCACTTGCATTTTTAATCTAACAATATTCTACCCTGCAGATTCCTTTCCCTTTTCTTCATTCAGGTACTCCTGTCGTCCTTTCTTGGTAAAACATTAAAATTCAACCCATAATACAAAATGATCATGCTTTCATACTATACTAGAAGAACGTGTCTGTGCAAATTGTGTTTATTACTACCAGACTAAACTACACTCGCAAGAGTAGTGTGCCTCGTTTTATCCTATGTATAATGCACTTTATAGCCCAAACACAGTATCGCATCGTATGTATGATAATAAATGTGAATAATACATTTAAAAGGATAAATAAAGTCCCCATTATTGTTGTTTATGTGCATTTCTAAATTCAAAGTTAGGCAGTTCTCTTTAAATACATTTGAAGTCTTGGGATACTTCTAAAGTAAAGCGTCTACTGCCTCAAGTACAACTACACAAACTCGTTTCTGATAATCAATAGATTTCCTAGGTCAATACGGAAACGAGAAGATAGGCATAGGTATGTGTAATGCATTAAAACTGGGACTACTCCAATATGTATGATAATTTCTGCAGCGATAAATACCAAAATAAGATCGTCCTGTGCACTGAGAAACATTAGGGAAACCTTCATCCCTTTCTTGCGTATTTAAACTACTTACACTGTCGAGATAAATAACAAGTTATATCATCATGCGACTTGTTTACTACGGTAAACGTTATCTGTGTGTTTCCTGTGTGTGCTCAATTTGCTATTTTATTACATAGACATTGCACACACATAGGGCAATGCAGATAAATAAAGTAAAACAGCAGAGAATACCACACAACATAACATTTGTATACAAATTACGAGTTTAGTTAAATTCTGAAAATAATACTATATATGACAACCATGATCCATTCCTTAATACAACTTAGTTATTTACACAGATAAGAAAGATAAGATTGCTCCTAACACTAAACAATTGCAATTCCTGTGTAGTAGTAGACATTAGTCAGGCATTCCGTCATAATATTTCCGCTATGTCCTCGCCTTATGCTAATTTTTATCATTTCCAGAAGCAATCTTTGTTAAAACTATAATTTACAATCATACTTTCCACAGAATTTATCTTTATGATAAAAAATTCATCTTACGATCAAGAATGTGGTTAAGTGTGCCCCTTAGGAGATCATAATTGTCCTTGAATAGTGCAGTGATTTGTAATTTAGTCGTGCTCAAATAAATGTCCGTGTCCGCCAGAGAGTTGTCCACATCCTCAGGCATCTGCTCAATGCTCGTTTTCATTTGCTCATTCGTCACGAAGCAGCACACCAGTCCAAACCTAAAATTGGAACAAACACATTTCCGTTCAGTATACAAAAAAGCCCAAATTAAAAAACTCATTTAAATGAACACAGGTTTCAGAGATTCAGAGATTTCGATTCGCTACTGTTTTTTACTACAGCAATTTTAGTCAAAATTGTTTTTGCAATCAAGGCTAAAAATAAGAGTAATTTCCTTGCGGGTCTCCACTTAAATATCAATTACAGATCATTACATTCTTCTCTACAATATAGAAATTTCCATCATTAATTATTACCACGTTAGGAGAACATTATAATAATAATAGACACTGCTACAGACCTATAGCTGAAGAAAACTTTCCCGTTTCATTCTTTTCAGTCATTAACTTCTAATTGTCAATCTGCAAGACATAATGCAAAACGAATTTTGCGTTATCACCTTTACCAAGACTAACGCGATGTTATAGCATTTATTATTACAATGTACATTTTACACCTTTGCATGACTCAACCATATTTTCATGATTACTTTTTATCTGTTGCGGATTCACCTATACAGAACAAAAACATATTTTTTCTATTCTACCAGCTACAATATGCAATAATACAATTTATGTCGATTTGATGACATTGGAATGAACTGTCACTGTCATTACCGCGTCAATATATTATTCTCCGTAGCAATTATCCAACAATCATTCCATTCCAAGCACGTAGGGATATTTAAGCTTCGCATTTACATGACTTCTCTTCTACCGCTACCAATGATTTTATACGATTTCGTGTAAACGTACACATAGTGTACTTTAAATTACATACTAATACAATAATTTGTGTCGTACCTACTTGGTGTACTGCACTAATAATATTATTATCAAAGTAGCCAGACAATAGAGCACAATTATGACTAACCTAGTATTTATATCATATCTCGTCTAATGTTGGGTAAGTTTCCTAATTACTTCCCCAGTAGTACGATATACAAATTATACATGTACCTATAATATCCTGGCAGTATGGTTCATACTAGTAATACAGATTGCGATTACATAGCGGCTAATTACTATTGTCTTATGTCTTAGATTAAGTTCAACCGACTAGACTCTCTGTAAGTTCATGTTCAGCTACTAATTACAAAATTGCTTTGCTATGCTAACTACATATTCCTACACGTAACAATTATACTTACAATACTATAATTTACATTTCTAATGCTATCACTAATGCATCGGTAATTCAATTGTCCAAGTTGTCAGAGAGAAGTCTTAACAAAATTACCATCAATTAAAATTACACAGAAAGTTATTCTCTATACGGTAATATCAATTGTGTCAATATAGTAGGCACTCTAGTAAAGTAATTATTTTTATTGTTTGTAAGGCATGTAAGGAAATAGCTTTATGTAAGCAATCATCAAGAAATTTGTTATCGTACCTCTCAATCAAGCTTTGCCTTGATCAGATGATCTTAATTAATTTACAATATTTATAGCATGGGAACTCTACTCATTGTTTGCTTACAAATGATCAACATTAACTGAGGAAATTGAGGATTAATAATGCACACATATAGACGATTTATAACCGCTATAATACATTACACCAATATATACCATCTGCCTCCTACGAAGCCATTATGTCTAAGAATAGAACCAACTTTCATAAAATGTTGAACTAATAAAGGCTTTCCTTCTCTGTGTGTATAAACTCTACATGAGCCACTTGGTTCACTACTACTACCTTAATCCTTTAAAGTAGTAATAGTAAAAGTAAACTGCTAAACTGCTGCATGTATGTACACCTATGTAGCATATAAAACTAAAAATGGTATTTACAATATTGATTTTTCCCCGCACTACTACTATCATTTCTTGGATGGATTAACGATTCTGAACTGATTGCCGTCATTACCAAGCTTCAACTCATTTGTCAATAGTCAGAGAGCGTAAAGAAAGTTTCGGAAGCAAGACTAGACTGAAAGACATGATGACAGCACATTTTTTCTGTTCCGGAGAATTAGCAGTTTACTTTATTGCTTCACTATGAGCTAGAGAATTCCCAAATTCACTACATAATAATATTCCTCCTATTTTATACACACGCTTGTATTTTCTCAACTCTCCTGCAGTAGTCCTACACTACAATGTTAATATAATACACATAGACACTTAAAAAGAAGAAAATTGCGGCTGACATTATTACCACTTCCATCAGATTAGGATTCGAGTTCTTTTGTGTGCTGTGATTCATGGTGGCAATCAGTGAACTACTATACATTGACCTTATGACTGCATTTCCTCATTTAACTATTCTCATTTAATAAAAAACGTGACAAAACACTTTCGGTCTTTCTGATGAAAGCTTTCAATATCCTTTATGTACATAGTAAAACTTTTATACATCACAGACTCTTCTATGGGACTTTCCAAAAAGTTTGCGATGCTAACTAGTAGTCCTGATCCTTCAAAGGGTTTCACTACAAAGAATCTCGTTGAATTCATAGAGTATTACTCACTACTACTGCAGAATACATTTCTCTTCATTTCATGCTAGCATGAAATGAAGAGAAATACCCTTTACTACCCTTTATTTCACAGGCTATTTTAATTAAAGTAGTAGGCTTAAGCTGTAAAATGGAATAGAGAAACATTACGAGCATTCCTTTCCTTCTGAACTCTGAACTGTAATCGATATTCAAATCTCCAAGATACTCCTCGAAGAAATTAACAGAAGCGACATTATGAGTCTGTATGTTGATGTCTTCTAAGTATTTACACGTACATCTGTGTATCTTAAATCTTCCCGTGTAAATTGTACGCGTAAATATAAGACTGACACACAATTTCAAAGTGTTACAGTAGTGTAAGACAGCAACACACAAACATGTAGAGACAGACTTCTCAGACAGAAGTTGTATATTCGAGATAAGAATATAAAATAAGTCGAAGGAACTTACATGAAAACGATAATGAGAGTGGCAAAGAGAATCCCACAAGAAGCTCTCTTGCATTTGTCTCTCTTCTGTTCCAACTTCTTCGCAAGCCGATCTTCTGAATCCTTATTACCAACACAACATCCCTTATCCCCGCAGCAGCATTTGGCTAAACACCAGCCAAACCCGAATAAAGTCAAGAGCACAATAAACAATAAACCTCCCGCAAGGAAACCAACAGGCCCCTTGTTGTCCCACACCATGGAGCTCACATTTACGTTCGTAAAGTTTAGCAAATCCTCATAATTAATAGCATAGCCCAAATATTGGTCATACTTAGGGAATATTGCATCTAAGGTTAAATTTGAGATCGTATACACAATTTGCATGCCGGCTTGATTGAAATGATAGTTGGATCTCCACTCATTTTCCGACATATTCGGCAAAAAGTATTCTACACGAGGCTGCATTAAGTTGCTTGCTGTCACACTCAAGTCGTCAACACTGTCCGGGGACGGAGATATCAGCATTTCCCCCACCGAAGAAAATTCCGTCTCCATTGTGATAAAATGTGATGTGGTCCTTTATGTAAATGCGTAACTATAAGTGCGGAGCACTAAACTTTACTTTGATTATACGTTCTTTCATATAATTCGTCTTTCGTAAAGACGAAAACCCACTTCCTCCTTTTTGTTCCACTGAGTGAGCAATCGCTGTACAATGTCTTGAGCTTTTCTTCACTGTCTAATTGTAAACTGCTCTCTTCTACAGCTTGAGCTTGATGTCAGTTTGTAAAGCGAGTTGAATTTTTCGCCGTTGAGCATCCTCCTTCAGAGAGTTGAATTGTACATACGGTAGTCAATAAAGTAGAGTTGTTGGCCTTGCAGCTTAATTCTTGGTCCTTTCAAATGAATTTGCAAACTAGGAGTTGTCCTGCTATGAAATCAAGCTCGTTGGATCAATCCTGCAACAAAAATCACACACTCAGTCAGTTACAAGTTAAAAGTATACATTTGCTTGCGACATCAAATAGTAATATGCTTATTCAGTGTATTTTGCAACTACATACTGTTAAAAGCAGCTTTGCAAACTCGCAAGCTCGCAAATTATGCATACATACTAGTAATACTACAGAAGTACCAAGTACCATTGTGTATAATTTCTATTACCTACACTACCAATGTAAAGTGAGAAGAGCCAACTTTTCTAGTGCTGCCCTATACACCAAAATACCTTAAAATCACACATGTCATCCATTGTTATGTATACACTTGCGTGTATCGTGTATCTCATTGTAAAAATAGACTAAAAATAATATATAATAATATAGTAGAATATTTTTTACAACAACTACCTTTACAAGACCAGGTAGAACGTAAAAATTATTTGTATACGTTCATTATTAAGATAGAATCATACATTTATTGGAATTAATTAATAGAAAAAAGTTGTTTACAAACTACAAACACACATTAGATCATTCTTTACCCCTCTGATCTATACTACCGCATACGCTTGAGATGTTATTAGTTTTATTATGATTTCATGATAATGCTTTACGTACAAGTGGAGAATTTTTGCCAAAAGATGAGTGATATGATAGGTAAGTTTGAATATAATATAAGAACATACAGTAGACACTCTCGTAAGCTAAGTTGAATAAGTTCTAGTCCTTTGTAAGGTGGTGGTAGGTACATGGAGGCTGTAGGTAGCTGTCAAGGCTATTATTACAATCTATTCTATAAAACTGGCTACCTATCTCCATAATACGCTGCATAACACCGCACTGCATGCACTAACACATGGAGAGACAGCCAAGAGACGGTATAGCTCCACAGAGAACTAATTTCTGCAGCCCATACGAATCTAAAAAATAACTAATCATTTTTATGATGTATGATAAACGACCTGTTACGTTCTGGTACTACTGATATGTATATGCAATATACAACCGACAATTCGTAGCAGCTTTATCTTCACATACCGTACTTTTACACAGTCAGAAGTTACATAGTGTCCTTTTTACATAAATAATTATTATCTCATCGCGTTGCATTTTACAATCACAATCAAAACATTTCTATACACAAATTTGTTATTATTTCTTCTCATTGCATACCACCGTCTGTAATCAGAATTGCCTGCAGCGGTCTATACATGATGTAAATACCAATTTTCGAGTTCTGCTTTTTTACAAAGGGATTCGCGAATTTTTCCATCATTTGATTTCCTAGTAGAGTTACATACTCGTAGGAGAATTTCAACAGCCGAGAAAGTAGAACACATATAAGTGACACACACATTACTGCAATGCATTAGAAATTTAAACAACCGATTTTCCTAACATAGTACAGTTTAAGCCTGCTAAGCCTGTCATTATAGTTCTCATGCAAAGCAGAAGTTCGTTCGTATTACAATTGCTTAATCAATAACTAAAATTAGAACAGAAATGACATAGAAGTGTAACTTCTGGCATAGTAATGCGAATACTCACTAAAAATGTGTTCCGCATACTCTGGCTTAAAACATTTGCTAAGAAACACACTAACGCGTTTTCTGCCGAAAAGTAATCCTACATAATCATTTACTAAAATATTTCGTAGATTAAGTTGTAACAGCGCAGTTCGGTGCAAAAGCACTACTTAACGTACTCCTCTTTTCATATAATTTTAAGGCAACTGCTACAGAAATTGCAAAAGTAGGTGGTAGTTAAATACACAGAACACAGCAGAATGCTATATGAATTGAAACAGTTTGAAAGAGTAATTTTGCTTTCTGAAATCCATACGAACTCACAAATTAAATACTTCCTTACCCGCAATATTTCAGTAACAAAGCACAAAAGGGTGTTAACATACCGTTGTGCATACAAATGTCAGTATATTTATCTCTTTGCATAGCACATAATGGATGATGTGCAGAAATATACAACTGCCAGTGCCACGCTTCTATATGTAATCATATACTAACCGAATGTTTACTTTTCGCAAACCGTTAGCAAATAATGGTGCATGCAGCAGCACCAGTTTTAACCACTTTTCTGTGCTATCCATCGTTAACATTTATTCTTTCTTTGAGTAATGACCAAGCAACTCAACGAGAATACGAGGATGTGGATTAATGGAATTATCGATTTTCAAAAGAATCCCTGAATCTCCCTAAATGTACTTGTTCTAAAATCTGCTTAGTCCCAAAAGAACAATTCTAGCTTTAACAACCTTTCCTTTAATTACCCACACAAAAATGCTCTAATAGAATACGCTATAAACTGGAACAGAATCAGAACAAACTTTCACTACCGTAGTCGTCGCACTCAATCTTCCACTTCGAATACAAACGTTAGTGATGGTTCAATCACAAAGGAATTCGACTCAGCCTTGTGTTAGTTAAATGCAGAACTGCTATTTGTGTATAGTAGCTGTGTTTAAATTCCTTCACATTCCAAAGGCTGAAATTTACTCAGGTAACTAATTTAACTATTGTTAGCAAATTCGTCATGTCAGTCACTTAATAATGCACTTAATCCACTAACAATATCTATACACGCATACAGTAAAGAACATATAACACTAATACGTCGTATCTTTGTTAGACGTTTATAAGTCAGCACTGCACTCACAAATCGAACAAAAATGCATGTGTACAACTACTTTTAAAATCCCACAAATAAACTTACATAAAGAAAGAGCAAAGTACACGAAGATACATTCTCTACAACATCACCTTCATATTGTTTGCTTTAGTAGTCCCTTTATATTCGCAGCTTGATAATGATGTGTAACTACACGTAATCGTTTGACTGCAGTAATTCAATAATCGAATTATTAACTAACATAATAGGTAAGCTATAGTAGTAATAGGAGTATTTTTAAAGAAGGACTTTCTTACCAGATTCTGTAAACACCACCTCACTAGCCTCACTTACCACAGCCGAAGCCAAGACTAAACTGATGAGAGCTCATGTAGCATGCACTACTGACGCTGATGATGAAGTAAACCATATTAAACGCTATGCGCGTACAAACAACTGTGATGCTCAAGAACAAGTATTATTCAACATTTATCTCTCTCTCGTCGACTCTCTTCGATAACAACCTATAGATTGACAGTCAAAATAACGTTTTCACATTTACGAGATATGACAAACAAACATCGGTAAATAATATATACTCTGTAATTGTAATACAGAGTATTCTATATGCTTTGTACTACTGGAAGTACTCGATATTTTTCTATATTACGTATTTATTATTTATTTGTGTATCAACAATGAAATAAAAATTACTTAATATGAAGTATGTACGCGTACATATTTTGAAAAATGTAACTCACTTAAATCTACGTAATAGTAACCAACTAACTGTTTCCTTATTCTATGACTAATGTATTATCAAATATTTAATTCACATTATGGAATATTATAAACTCTTTAAACTAACTAAAACCACTAATTGTGATTAGAAAATAGTAATAATATGATGAGCTATAACAAATACGTCAAACTTGGGCTACTTGTTCTTCTTCGATTAATACGACAAATAAGTGACATGAATTCTTGGACGCAAGCATCCTACTTCCTTTGTTCCAGATATCACTGCAGACGAACACATGTAGCAATTCTAGTCTAGAAATTCCATGAATTATAATATGACAATTTTTTATTCTAAAATGTAAGTGAAGGACATAAATTGAAATGCACATAAATGAAAACACCTCTCCAATGTCTCCAAGTACACGGAAAAAGGAAAATGCAACTTGTTTACAATGATATCCTATCCGTATTGCATATTCTATGTGTACCAATTTTATAAAGGTAATTTTTTAAACACATTGTGAACTAGTACATACATAATTATTATTATTTATCGAAGATAAATATTGTGAATTACTTTCCTGTCTGTCTGTCTGTCTGTCCGTCTGTGCGTTTGTCGCACTTCCACAACATACAGCAAAGCATACAACAACCTACCACCTACTACTACAGTGTGGTGCTAACACTAAAGTCAACACAAG
>JABASD010005392.1:0-12539 GCA_019776165.1 Pogonognathellus flavescens | reverse complement strand
AACTGTGGCCTGTAGGCGGAGACGCAGAATAGTTCAGAATACATAGGAAGTGTATGGACCGGAACGGGGCATTGTGCGACTATAAGCCTAGCCTTAACTATTGTATGCATATTATAACATAATACTAAAGCGAGATATATTCCCAATACTTCAATCTGTAAATTATTATAAAATGAATACTTAATTCAACGTGCTTGAGAGTTTTGCTGCCTTTATATAACTTTTTATTTTTATTGATGAAAGCTTTTTCATTAAACTTATCAGCAATATTGCTTAAATTATTGACATTATTAAACGGTAAATCGGATTACACAACGTTTGCATTTAATTTTGATCTTAATATTGTTAGTAGATACTATTATAACTTTTATTTAAACTACTTAATTTCATCAGAAACTTTCTTGTTATAGAAATCTAAAATAATTAGCACGTTCAAAAGCTTTTATTTTATTTATTTAAACCTCTGGTAATCCAGTAGGAACTGCGTTTGTGATACGATTCGTATGGATCGTCAACGTAGTATTTTCTCTCTCTCCAAAATTTGGTCACCATCTACGAGTAATATTTGTTATCAATATTAATGTTCAAAAATATGTCTTGGAAAGTATGGAAAATTAATTCTGATCTTCTTTAAGTAACTTTAAAAGACAAATCATAATATCACTCATAGAGAGAATCACTGCTGAATAGAATATTAGAATAAAAATTAGATGTTTGCAAAAAATAACAGAAAAATATGTTAGTAATCTAAATCTTACTTTGTCAAGCATTCTGGATTGCGTAGAATTACAAAAGACGTGTAGCCTGGAACGCTTCTTTCGTTTGTATGACTTCCTCCACAAATGTCGGTGTCGGCCGGATCTGGGACGTATCCACGCTCCCCTGTCATAATTAAAACACATTAATTGTTGAATCAAAACTTCTTAAATCCATAGTAATTTAATAAATATCCTGTGAATACAAAGGAATAAGCTATATATGTTCTTTTAGTGAATTTTAAGTCTCTTAAAATAGGACTACATTATCTTAAAGTGAATTTTGAAATAGTTTTGTTGTGTGTGAAAATAAATCCGTCATTATTACCATGCTAGTCTGTAAAACCGCTTAACTACCGCCTTGACTGTCTTCCTGGTCCCTCTCCTAATGGAATAGTGCGTAACAGTTCTTCGACTTTCTTGAGCAAGGTCCAGAGTATTTCTAAAACAATAAAAATAACTATTTGTATTATAATTACATCTAAAAAATAATGTGTTTACTACTCACCGAAGTCATAATTAGCATTAAAGTTAAATCTTACAAATTCAGAGCAGATGTCAACGGAGTTTGTGTAAGTGGCTGACACAACGCGTGGAAATCCCTCTGGGGTAAGAAATTATTAAGTCGGTTGCCGTGATTGTTGCATCCCGATAATGTCGGGTTTATTTGCAAGCATGGTATTACACGACTTGCTGGAAACGCACTACTAAAATTCCTAAACAAGGTCGACGAAATCGGAGTAGTCCGGGCAGAAATTGAAGTGACAGGTTTTAGAACCGGAAAATTGTGAAAAATTTTAACTGCGTTTCGCAGAATCATTGTTGAAGATCGAAATCAAAGATCTCAATTTTGAATTTTGTGAAGATCTATCCACCTCCACTGGCTCCACTTCCCTAGAGCTAACAGATGTGAAAATAAACATTTTTCGCTTCCCACACTTTAAAGGTCTATGTGATTGCGTTTTGCCCGTTTGCACACACTAATGATATGCTCACGATGCCCCAAACCTTTTACACTGAATGTAAAACGATGCGTTGATAATATTATGATACTGAACTAAATTTTACACAATTTTTCGAGAATTTATTGAATTTAATAAGCATGAATTTGTGCCACAGGTATCTTGTTTGCACTTTGCTCAGTAAACTCAGTTTTAGAAATAGAAACCGAAGATGCAACGAAAACTGAAGAAAACACAAGCATGATCATTGATAAAAATTTATATCAAAGTAATAAATGTTCAGGATGATACTTCAAAGCTCTCATAATATTATTTGGAACAGATTAGTAAAATGAACAAAGCAGACCTATCATTATAGTGATTTAACCATTTAAAAAGAATCGTTATATTTGTAGGCAATGTTAGTTACACTGCTAATTGTGCTGATTGCCAATGTCGAAGTTATTTTAATCCACTCTGTGAGTTTAAAACCAAAAGCATTATAATTATGAGAGGCATACTATTTATTTGCTATTTTTATTAGGAAATGGAAAAATGAACTTTTCATAAAAACATTTATTTATACTATTTATACATTCTGTATTTTATTGCCGTCGATGTAGAACTCTCTGAAATACTTTCAAATTATTTAGTATATTCAAGAATACAATAATATATTTGAATATTTTCTTTAAAATTTACAAATATAATTTACAAACATCTATATATAAATAATTAGAATGATGTAAATGAAAAGCTAACCACCACTTTTTCTAACAGAATGATGTAGTAATAAACAATAACAGTACAAAAGGCAACTTTAGTAATTAGATTGTAATAATAAATTATGTCATCAGAACTGCAAACATCATCATGAATTATTTCGTTGACAGAACAGTTCAATTTGTACGATTTCTCCAGTTTTTCACGGAAATAACTGAATTAGAAGCTTTTATTGTTTTTAAATAGATGTCGGATTGGAAACCGAAGCCTCATTTGCTAATTGTAATAATTCAAGATTTTTTCGCCATTTAGCTCTTGATTTTCTTTTTCTTTTGGAGTCTCGTTTCTTTGCTGTGAGTACCGTCGGATCTGACTCGTGATTGTGGTTGTCCGAATGCCAAGTCACTTTATCCTGCATTGTGTGACACCTTCCCAGGCATTTCAGTTTGTCATACTTCGTACAACGCCAAATTATTTTAGAATTCGCACCTTTTCTTTCTCTCACAAAAGCGAACCCTTTATGAATTAATTTTGGATTTCCTCTGTCACTTAAAGTCGTTGACAGCCCCATTTTCAAAATTGTAATCTGCAATTCATTTAAAACATTGCCTTAAAAAGAAACTAAACAAGTTTTGAAACTCATATATCATTATATCAATTATTTCAGACAAACCAAAAATACATTAACTACTAAGCACAATTAAATTACCAAAACTGAGTTGCAATTAACGTAAAGCCTAGCTGATTGGGTAAATTTTATTTCACGTGACTTTTATTCAACCAGTTATGTAACTGATCATGTTTCATTCCCAAAGTCGACAGGAAAAGTTTACGACACACATTCTTCTCTTCGTTTCCGATTCTTAATGAGTACATGTAAGTATTGGTTCGATGCTTTTCTGCACTACTGCGAGGACTTTTAACGTCATATCGGTGCACAAGAGATCTAACGAATTCATGCTTCCCGTTCTTATCCATAGACCAATACTGCTTAAAAATATCTTGTCTGATTTCATCTGCAAATTCTCCGCAACAACGCTTTTTGGAGTTTTCGCACTTTATGGAATTGCAGGCTGGACCCATTATTTTCCGTTTTCCTTTCACAAGTACTGAAGTGGCATCTTTTGTCTTTTCATATGCTGTGTACCCTTTTCCTTGTTGCATTTTCAACTTTTGATTAATATTTATTTGCCACGATTCCGGTGGTGTGGATATTTTGTTGAGTTTTCTCTTTCCAGTTGGGATGTCACATTCAATCTGCAAATAGTATCGCTTGTCAAGTCCATTTGTACGTTATCAATATTAAAATTTCAAGCTTTCACCGCTTTTGTTAAATTATACGGAAATTTTCCAAATCAGAATTATTGTTGATCAGTTTACATTCCCTCCATAATATAAACTCAATTTTTACACTTTTTATAATTACCTGGTTTTGTCATTATTCCGAAAAACATGTAAAATTGTTGTTAATGAAAATCAACGATTGTGCTATAAAACCACACCACAATAATTAACTCTCTCATACTGTGACTACTTGTACTTGTCGTACTTTCTATAAATAAATTCAATTGACTGCTAATATTGAATCATGCACCTACTTATTTTAATCGTTCACACGTATCTATAAAAATATTGGGTCGTTATAAGAAAATCAGACGACTGTAAGCTTTTGCTGAGAACAGTTACATTTCGACATTGTTAGCCATTTGAAGAAGAATAACAGTTTTAAAAAACGTGAATAACGCAAATAAAATAATACAATTTAGAAAGTACATCACAAATTAATAGGACTGTACTACATAAAGAATTAACTTGGTTTCAGGCATTCTTTTTTCCGTCGGTAGTAACTGAGAAAGTTGTTTAGTTGGAGTTTGTTGAGAACTTCAAGATTTTCGCCATTCTCTGTCTGCTTAGACGCCAGTGATTTTAAAATCTCTGAAGGTTTTTGTATTCCTCCGCGGAATAACTTAATGACTTCTTGTTTTTGTGCTGGCGTCAACCCAGGGATTTTAGCAGGATGTTGATCATGTTCCTGTTCATTCGTCCACATGAGAACCTCCTCAGAGTCCACGCTGAAATGCAATTTCCTCCTTGCTGGACATCTTTCAGTTGCTTTGCAAATGTAGTACATGACTTTTTCACCATTCTTAAGATTGTTGACAGTTTTTGTTCTCCAAGCTTGAGGCATGTAGTCCATCGCTTCACTTTCATTTACAAAAGTCTTTACCAGCACCCACTCCATTAGTTTTTTTCCGGGTTTTCTTATTATGCCGCTTACATTCTATGTACAATTACACGAAGTATAAGAAAATACTTACAGGTTTTTATGCGAAACATATCACTTTTTTATTTCTTATCTATTAAGTATACTATTTCTCCACATTACATCCACGTAATTATAGAAAAATCGAAAGAATGTGGTTCAAATAAAATTAATTAATACAAACTATATATATAAATACTTATTTGGTTTCACACTTTATCTGTCCTTTTCTGAACGACCCAATCTTTCTTTCTCGATAACTCATTTTAAATAAATATTACCGATATTTCACAAGCGGAGATACTTTTAAGCAGTTGACTAGGGAGATTTTTACTTGCTACGGGACTATTTGTAGTTGATACCAAAAGCTGGACTGGCGTTAATTTTAATATTTTAGTGCATTATCAAGGATATTATTATGTGACTAAAACACCTTCTCCTATGGGACATTTTTCGGAGTAATATTGATTGCATTTATTATTACTAACAGTAGGAAATTACAAATTCTGAAATACAAACCGATTTACAGCATTGACTTGACTATTGACAAGTTAGACCTACAATGCACGATCTACACTATTTTGTATGATATGATATATTATATTGAAGTTTACTTTTTTAACGATATTATTGAGATCTGTATTATTGAGCTGTAATACTTAGAGAAAAATTTTCTCTGGTGTTTAGTAGACTACTAAATTAAATTACAATCTTAGAATGATAATTTTCAAAACAAGGAACAGCACAAAGAGCTACTTTGCAAATTTTGCAGTGGAACGCTGTATAATGGATATTTTTAGTTTGTTTGCAAAGAACGCACTTTTTGCTTCCAGTTTTTCTTCCTCGAGTTGGTGGATTTAGGTTTAAGAAATGTTTTCCAGGAAGTGAAAGTCGAATTGGATCGGGTGTTAATGACGAGGCTGAAATAACCGAATTGCTGTCGTATATCTTATCAGAGATTATCTGTGATAGTGATAATTTACTTACATTTTCATCCTCGGCTGATGTACTGGCAGCTCCCTGCTCACCCTCTTCCTGCGAAATATTACTGGTTGTATCTGTAAAATAGATTCACAAATAGAGTTGCTTTCCGCAAATATTTTGCAACGTACACAATTCATATTATTTTGAATGTAAAAATCGGCACATCCTTCGTCTATATGTCATACTAATAATTTTGACCAAACTTTTTTAATTTCACCTGATTTTGACTCGGAAGAAACAATTCTGACACTTTTTAAATCGACTTGCGTTTCAGATTCGATCTGCTGATTAAATTTCTCATCTGTGTTTAAATTTTCCAGAGTTTCAAATTCGGGATGGATGTCGTCGCTTGAGTCATAGTCTTCATTCTCAGTTTCTACAAGAAAATTATAAATTAGTTTTAAAACAAAATAAATACCACTATCACTTTTTTAAAATCTAAAGTGAATTACTAATAGTTGTCGATGCCAAAGGGTCGGAGGTAAAGTTTTGAGTGTCAGATGAAGCCTCTTCATCCGCTGAGTCCTCATTGTAATTAATAGGCTGTGAAACTCTTGTTTCTATATTGAAAAAGAATCTTGTTTGAAATATAATTTCATTTTTATGTATTAATTTAATTGCTAATTTAATTTGTTTATGCTAAATGCATGTTAAACGAACAAGTTACTTTTATTTTCTGCTTGACTTGTTGATGCAGATTCTGTTTTCCTTTTATTTGCTAATTTCTTAGAAGCCGGCATAGGTTTTTGTTTATTTGAACTGATCTCGTGCTTTTGACCTTGTGATTTCTGATGTGCTGAAAAAGTATTACCACCGGTAAAATTATTGCAGCTGTTTGTCATTGAGAGTTGTTGATGAACTGCGGAAAATGCCGAGGTACCTGTTAAGAAACAATTAAAATTACAAATAAATGAAGCTACAGGTTTAGATTCAAGTAAAATGAAATAAACGAGTAGGTAAATGTTTAAATGTTTCATCAGTAAGATCAGGCTATGGCTAAACTTACTGACTTCGTTTTTCTAATTCCAATATTTATAATTACTAATTCTTTCAATTTTATTTCATTGCCAAATATAAAAGATAAAAGACGATTTTTATACCGAATTTTTCGGAAACAAAGTTTTCAATAACTGCGACACGAGTCGTCAGCTTCCACAAAGCGTCTTTTAAAGCAAAAATTTCCATTGTAGTGTTAGTGTCCATTTTGATGTTTAGTTTGGATCAGCGTACTGTCAATCTTGTTCACAATCACAGCTGACAGAGATGACTGCCTTTATCTTTCCAAATAATTCAAGTTCCTGCTGTCAGTTTCAAATAAAGAGTGAATCAAAACATGAACTGCACTGCAGATCACGGACCCCTCTTATATTTTATTTAACTTCATTGAAATTATATTTGAAACGTTAAATTAAATATTATGTAGAATGTAGCCACAAAATAACACGACAGCGACGAAAGTATAAAAATATAAACAAGCCGCGATTTTATCAAGGGAGTCTACCAGGAGTTCTGCTCGGGTTCGAAAAAATTTAGGTACATGTTTTGTAGATTGTACTCTGGGAGAGAGCTTGTACGCGAAGAGCCTTTTTACAATGTTGACTTCAGGTCAGAATTTGAGTCGGGAATAGCTCGTTAACTGTGGTAGTTAAAAATTTGATATTAGTATCAATCGATTCATCACGAATCATAGAGTCGAATGTGCGTGATAATAACTTCTTTGCTGCTTATCTTCATAATTTAATTAATTTAAAATGTTTCTTGTTGGGCGGCAAAAAGTCCAAACTCAGATATTTATTTGACCAGAGAAATTTTATAATAAACACTTAATTAAATTATGAAGATAAATAGCAAAACAATAATTATTACACAAATTCGACTCTATGATTCGTGACGATTCGATTGGTACTAATATCACATTTTTAACTGCCACAGTTAACGAGCTATTCCCGACTCAAATTCTGACCTGAAGTTAACATTGTAAAAAGGCTCTTCGCTTACAGGCTTCGCTTACATTTTACACTCGCCCTCTATATAAATCAATTTCTCATTTATGCGTCCTTGAACTATCATATAGTACCCCGTCGTGGGCAGTTATTGTTTCATGAATTATTTCTGTGCGGGAATGACCGTTATTAGCGCCCACTGGGGGGGGGGTTATTGTGAACGTGGGGAATTATATTTTGAAAACAAAATTTTAATTCTTTCACATTCCTGTTCTGCCTCCTAAATGGGAATCATGGGTACGCCCTTGCGAATTCGTATCGAGATTCAAGCCCCTTGGTACAGTTTTATGAACACTTACAACAAGTACACACATAAATGGAATTGTAGTAACAACTGTAGAAAAATCTTACGAATCCTTGAAATCTGTGAAATTTATACGGATTCGTAGATTGATTTCTCTTGAGGTAACACTTTTTCAAAACAATGAAAGAATACATTATGACAGAGTTAATCTTTGGCTTCCACATGAGGTTCTAGAATTTTCAATTCGACTTTCCACGCCAGAGGTATTACCAATTAGCTCATAAAAGTAGAAATTGCTGCACCCACCCTTAAACTCAAATCATCACTATTCCTCACACACAGTATTTAATAAAAACCAAGTTTGATGTCACAATATGTTAAATATGCTATTCAAGATTCATGATTTATTTAATGGCATAACATTTACTTCAGATTACTTCAGAATGTAGAAAAAATGTATTCAATATTGTTAGGTATATAATATATAGTGAAAAATGATCAAATAACGAACATAATTAGTATTTCACGTTGTACAGATTTTTTATCAGACATAACTTTGTGTCCGATACAAAAATCTCTACAAAACGTGACTTTAAAACAACGAATAAAAATAAGCTTTTCACTGTAACGGTTCATTTTACCGAATAATATATGTAATTTATTAACGCATTCCTTTTTAATGACCCATTTCTCGGCGATGTTGACCAAATCTATTTTGGGAAATAAAACGTTTTGGCCAGTGACTGAAACGACTGAAAAGCTACAAAATAAAAGAGAAAATATACTTATAACATTGACTTTTTTAGGTTATACGTGTATATTCTAGTAAACATTTTACCTGAGTTGCTACTGACACTTTCATCTTTTCAAAATTCTCACTATTGGGTAGAATGTGAGAGTTTGTCAGCTTAGAGCATTTTCTCTGGCCACAATTTATTTTTTGGTCTTCTTTCAGTAACTCATCGTAAAAACTTTTATTTCTTGCCCGTCGAACTATAATTAGAAAAATACCTAGTACGAAAAGAATCAATTTTAAATTAAAACTAGAACAACCTAGCAGCCTATGCGGCGGCATCTTTAAATAATGTATGATGACAAAAAACTATTTTTGATCTGGTCACACACAAAATTAATTTAGTGGCAAAATGATAATCTCTGATGTATCTGGGTTTTAACTCTTGGTGGTTTAGGACTAGATGTAGCTCGCAAAAAAGGATCTCACGATTAATAAAATAGATATAAGTATTTAAAACTTGCTTACCTACACAATGCCATATTTTCTAAAATGATTTCTTATGCATTTTAATAGAGTTACGGAACATCACACAGAAAATATAAAAAACGATCATCATCACAGGGGTGTACTATCTGTAATACATTTTTAATAATGTAGAAAATCTCGGAGCATTATATCCGAAGTTTAAAAAACAATATTTTGTTTTTGAACTAACCTTGTTTATTATTTTTGATCTTTTCCCAGAGACTCCAAATTTTTTCCACAGCTATTACTTTTGGCTCCATCCGAGACAACATTGGCAACTTCGGCTCCAGCAGCTTCTAATTTAATTATAGCTTCCATAATCAGTTTTTGTGAAATAATTAAAAATTAAAGTTAGGTAATCTGCAAATCAAGTTTGTTTTCTTACCCATTTTAGTAAAGGATCTGAACATGATGACCAAAGCATGATCAGCCAATTTGTTTTTATCAGCTTTGGTCGCTAACTCTTCTGTGTAGTTAGCATAATCGATATGATATAACCGTCAAATTTTCAGGCTTCCTTGTTAAAGTCTAATGTTTCCCTGAGTGCAATTTCGTCAAAAAAAAATTGAAAAAAAATTGTTTCAACATGTATTTTGAATTTTGAAAAATAATTTTTCAGAATTATTTTTGTATTTTGAAGCTTCACAAGCATTTCCATTTTGTATTTTGAGAAAAAGTATTTGCCCCAAGCTTGAACTTGACTCTTTCCCCTTAATTACTCCTCCTTGATTATTTAAATACTTGACCTTGAATTTGTTCTGGTAGTGACTTTCTCAATTTTATACGATTCTTTCTTAATTTTTTCAACGTCTATGTTTATTTGAACATTCCTATATAGTGTCCATCATAAATAATGAACAATCCGAGTTACGTGTAATTAGTTGATTGCGATATTGCCTCTCTTCTGTTCTACATTACAGACAATTCCAAAAACATTTTCAGTGAGTCTTCATAATTGTCTTTTTTCATTAAGATTTCTAAAATATTCCGTTTGGTAGTCAATATGTTTGGATGTTCCATTCCTAATACTCGCTTTTTCGCTTCTAAGACTTCCACATAAGTTTTCAATGCCTTGTCAGAATGACCTTGACCATCGTAGGCGAATGCAATGTTATGTTTAGTCATCAATGTGTCTGGATGTTCCATTCCCAATATTCGCTGTCTGACTTTTAAGATTTCCAAGCACATTTCCAGTGCCTTGTCAAAATTGCCTTGACGATTGTAGACGGATGCAATGTTACTTTTGGTCATCAATGTGTCTGGATTTTCCATTCCTAATACTCGCTGCTGGGCTTCCAAGACTTCCAAGTACATTTCCAGTGCCTTGTAATAATCACCTTGACCATCGTAGACGGATGCGATGTTATGTTTGGTACTCAACGTTCTTGGATGCTGCAAACCTAATACTCGCTGTCTGACTTCTAAGACTTTCAGATACATTTTTAATGCATTGTCGGAATCGCCTTGACCGTCGTAGGCGAATGCAATGTTATGTTTGGTCATCAACGTGTCTGCATGTTCCATTCCTAATACTCGCTGTCTCACTTTTAAGATTTCCAAGAAAATTTCCAGTGCCTTGTCATAATTGCCTTGACAATTGTAGACGAATGCAATGCTACATTTTGGTCATCAATGTGTCTGCATGTTCCATTCCTAATACTCGCTGTTCGAGTTCCAAAACTTCCAGGTACATTTCCAACGCCTTGTCATAATCGCCTTTACCATCGTAGACGGATGCAATGTTATGTTTGCTACTCAACGTTCTTGGATGTTCCAAACCTAATACTCGCTGTCTGATTTCTAAGACTTCCAAGAAAATTTCCAGTGCCTTTTCAGAATGGCCTTGACCATCGTAGGCGAATGCAATGTTACTTTTGGTCATCAATGTGTCTGGATGTTCCATTCCTAATACTCGCTGTTCGAGTTCCAAGACTTCTAAGTACATTTCCAGTGCCTTGTCAGTATTGCCTTGACGATTGTAGGAGAGTGCTGTGTTATGTTTGGTCAACAATGTGTCTGGATGTTCCATTCCTAATACTCGCTGCTGGGCTTCCAAGACTTCCAAGTACATTGCCAGTGACTTGTCATAATCGCCTTGACCATCGTAGGCGAATGCAGTGTTATGTTTGGTCATCAATGTGGTTGGATGCTCCATTCCTATTACTCGCTGCTGGGCTTCCAAGACTTCCAAGTAAATTTTCACCGCATTGTCATAATCGCCTTGACCATCGTAGACGGATGCGATGTTATGTTTGGTACTCAAAGTTCTTGGATGTTCCAATCCTAATACTCGCTGTCTGACTTCTAAGACTTCCAGGTACATTTTTAATGCCTTGCCGGAATTGCCTTGACCATCGTAAGCGAATGCAATGCTATGTTTGACATTCAATGTATTTGGATGTTCCATTCCTAATACTCGCTGTCTGACTTCTAAGACTTCCGAATACATTTCCAATGCTTTTTCATAATTTCCTTGACTACCGTAGGTGGATGCGATGTTATGTTTGGTTGTCAATGTGTTGGGATGTTCCATTCCTATCACTCGCTGTTGTGCTTGTAAGACTTTCAAGTAAATTTCCAACTTCCTGTCAAAATCGCCTTGACTACTGTAGACGTCTGCAATGTTATGTTTGGTATTCAACGTGTCTGGGTGTTCCATTCCTGTTACTCGCTGTTGTACTTCCAACATTTCCAATAATATTGTCATTGCCTCTTCGTGTTTTTGTTGAAGTAGGTAGATTTCTGTAATTTCATACTTAGTAGTCAATGTGTCTGGATGTTCATTTCCTAGTACTCGCTTTCTAGATTCCAAAACTGCCAAACACAATTCCAATGCTTTGTCATAATTGCCTTTACTTTCGTAAAGGCGTGCAATGTTATGTTGGTTTTTCAAAGTATCTGGATGATCAATTCCTATTGTAGATTTTCTAACCTCCAACACTTCCAAGTTGAATTTGAGTGCCTCTTCATATTTGCCTTGATCTTTATAGACTTCAGCAATGACGGTTTTGGTGTATAAGAAATCTCTTTCGAGCATATTGATTTCTGTTGCGTTAGAGGTAAGAAATTGTTTTTGTTTTTTTTGAACCTTCTGAAGTATATCTTGGGCTGTTTCATACTCTCCTGCTAGATGCAAAGTTTCCCCTTCGAAAGCCATCATAAGCAAAGTTTCTCGGCTCTCTTTCCCAAATAATTTCTCAAGTTGTTCAGCAGCAAAGGAATTAAATTCACAACCTTCTCGATACTTCCCTTTCGTGGTGTAAAAAGTGTGGATTCTTTCTAACAATTCGAAGTACTTGGGTTTATTTGATATTTGACTTACATTATTTCTTGCGTGGTTTAACAAACTTCTAATATGAGATATA